>JAOTRH010125692.1:0-14549 GCA_034768845.1 Heliamphora exappendiculata
CATAACTCTTTGGGCTGGGTATCGACCGATAAGCCATCCACAAGGGTATTGGCCGAAGAAATATCCTGCGTAGATCACTGTAGAAGATATCAGCGTAATCCGATGCAGTGAGTCAAGGAGTACTGACTGGCCGACAGGTAGTTGAATTCTTGTCCCTTGAGATTCAGTGCCTCTTGGTACCCAAACAGATTGGCGTAGTTCAGAGAGGTCTTGTCCATAAACTGCAAGGCTTGGGTGATAAGGAACAGAATAAACCTTCGCCCTATATCATAGAAAAAGAACAGGAAAACTAAAAACACATTAAAACAAAAAACAAAAAACAAAAAAAAAACAAACAAACAACAATTTTGAACCATAATGTGTACTTAGACCTAAAAAGAAACAGGAAAACCCTAAGGCTCTTTCACCAATTTACGTAATATTTTTAACTTAATTAACGAAATAGGGTTTTTAAAATTTAATTCCCACTCTACGTAAAAACGTGTTTAGCAAACACGCTTTATGTACAAATATTTTCGACAAAAGCTTTAATTTGAAAAAAATAATATTTAAACGTAAAGCGTGTTTAGTAAACACGCGTTATTCCCTAGTACATAAAGCGTGTTTGCTAAACACGTTTTTATACTTTTATACATAAAGCGTGTTTACCAAATACGCTCTAAGTGTTTGTAAAAAAACGTATTTAGTAAGCACGCTTTTAAAACTTTACACAAAAAGCGTGTTAACTAAACACATTTTATTTGGCATTTACACAAAAAGCGTGTTTAGTAAACACGCTTTCTTTGTAAATGAATAACGCACGGGGAGAGACTGAAATGTGTTTAAAAGCGCAAAAAGCGTATGGATTGTTAAAGCGTAATGAAAAAAACATATTTACATTCAAAAATATTTTTTATAGTTTTCAAATATATTTTTATAATTGAATCCATTTATTATGTAGAACTCGTCGAGTTTCTTATTTGTAAAAAAAATTAAATTGATTTGTTAACTTTAACTAAGTAATTAAATAACATTTGTTTAAAAAAAAAATTTTAATTATAAATTTTATTTATATTATTTATAAAAGAACAGTATGAGATCACTTAGTTACAGGTATCAGGTCAACCTAAATTTTTATATTGATAACAAATTTATTGAATTTTACGTAATAAACGGATCCGATTATAAAAAAAATATTTAAAAATTAAATCAAAAATATAAACAAAATTTAAACTCATTGAGATTAACTTATTATAAATATGAAATAATCACATACTATCTCATCCGTAACCAAAACACGAATACGCACGAAAATGTTTACCTGTAAAGAGCTCAATGAAAAACACATTTACATGAAAAGAGTTTTCTTTAGTTTTCGAATATATTTTTATAATTGAATCCATTTATTACGTAGAACTCGTTGAGTTTCTTATTTGTAAAAAAAATTAAAATGGTTTGATAACTATAACTAAGTGATTAAATAACATTTGTTTAAAATTTTTTTAAAAAAAATTATAACTTTTATTTATATTATTTATAAAAAAACATTATGTGATTACTTAGTTACATTTATCGGATCAACCTAAATTTTTACATGAATAACAAATTTATTGAATTTTACATAATAAACGAATCCGATCATAAAAAAATATTTAGAAATTAAATCAAAAATATGAACAAAATTTAAAGTCATTGAGATTAACTTATATAAAAGCATCACATACACTTTTACGCTAAAAGCAACCACGGAGAAAATTCGCTAAAAGCGTGTTTAACAAATACGCTTTTATTTAAGTTTAAGGCGTGTTTCCTAAATACACTTTTACGTAAAATAGAAGTTTATATGAAGATTAAGCTTAAAGTGTGTTTAGCAAACACATTTTCTATTAAAATGCGTTTGCTAAACATGTTTTTACGTAGAATGAGAATAAAGTTTAAAAACTCCTATTCCGTTCATTAAGTTAAAAAGTGTGTGCGGTACAAATTGTTTGGGCTTGTTCGGCACAATCAGGACTAGGTAAACTGGCCCAGCATTGATGATCCCGAGCAGAATATGGGTCGGACTCCTCGTCGCCGAACTCATTGGATACTCCTTGCTCCGCCGCCGAACTCCTACAACCATCAAGAACACCGTTAGCGCCTGCCGGCCGGGTGTGACCAGAAGACACTCCGACGCTCAAGTTAGATATCTCTCAGAAAGATTTCTAATCAAGAGCTTGGGCTTAAGAATTGCATACCTGGTGGTTTAGGAGTGCCTCTCTTTATATAAGGGTCAGGACTAACATAGGCTGAATCCTCTCAGGATTCTGCCTCCTATTAGTTATGAATTGTTTCTTATCCTGTAGATATGATTTGTTTCCATGCTCTGGATTTTGCTATGATTTGTTTTCATCTTGCATATCTGATCGAATCTCATACAATATGGAAACTTATCTTTCCATTGGCCTCCAACATGGGCTTCATTGGTCCGGTCTGCCCCTGTCTGGGGTGGGCCAAACTCGTGTGGCCCGAACAACTAATGGTCCGGGCTTCTTCGAGCGCTGGACCAGTATGTTTTGGGCTGGCCTCCCTTCTGGAGCCTTGGTCCCTTTTAGTTGGGCTGGGCTTTTAGGCCCATAACTTTTGAACTCCCTCAATTGCCCCCAGCTCTGGTTCTTGCTCGGCTAGTCTGCTCGGTAAAAGAGCCAGAGCTTTGATTTTTTATTCGGTTGACAGTCCTGCCGTGCGGATGCGCTCGGTTGTGCTGTTCGGGTATATACTGGGTGTTGAGGTCCCGGAGGGTGCTCTATTTTGCTCAGGGATTGTAACTTGGTCCCTCAACGGGTAGCTTGGGGGTTCAGGACCCTTGGTATTCCACTCCAAGTGACAGCTTTGCCTCGAGCCTCGTTTGCTTACGTGGCGTGCTCTGATTGGGTCTTTGAAGGGGCACGCGTCGTTCCAGAAGCAACGTCTGCCATAATTACAGACGGCGCATTAAATGCGCCCGTCATTTCAAAATGTGACGGGTATAAAAACCCGTTTGGCCCCCATCTTCTTCTTTTTACCATTTTCGAACTCTCAAGCCTTTGAACCGTTCCCTGCAATTTTCCCGGCGAGCATTAGCCCAGATTCGGCGAAGCAATTTTCCAGAAACCGTCGTCTCAAAAACTCGTCGTTTGGTGACTTTGTAAGCTTTTAGACTCTTTTTGCTGCCATTTCTCCATACTTTGAGCTTTAGTTTGCCCGTCTTTCTCTTCCTTTTTCTTTTTCGTTTTTTCTTCGAAAATGGGCAAATTGAGAAAACTGGTTTCGACGCCGGAGGCCATGCGAGCTTTCCGACATTGATACCAGATTCCAGACGATGTTGAGATAACTCTGGCCAATCCCAGCGATTCTCGCAAAGGGAATTGGGAAAAGCTTCCCCTTCCTTTAGTTGCTATAGTGGAAGGAGGAGTTCGGTTCCCACTTCACCCTCTTCTTCGCCGAACTCTCCGTCATTACAGAGTCAGCCGCATGCAAGTTTCCTCGAATGTTTTTCAAGTGATCATGGGAATGGTTGAGCTAAATCGTATTGTGGGTACCAACTTGGGTATATGGGATATCGTGTATTGCTACAGCATGGTGCAGCATTCGACTGGTTCCTATTATCTCAACGTAAAAAGGGCAGCCGAAAAGCTCGTGATCGAACTACCGAACTCCGGCAAGGACGTGGATGATGATTTCGTCTACCTGACCGGTAACTTTGAGTTCGGTCCTGGTGAAGAGCACGACATCTTCACTGTCCCCCGGAAAAACAGTCGTGGCCCTGGTAGTGTCATCACTACTTGCTTGTTTAAATGACTCACTTACATTGTCCGGCCTTATAACATCTTGGCTTGTTTGTTTGTAGAGGAGATTGCCAATAACCGTGCCCGTGGCTCTTCGCCTGGCGTCCACATAGAAGACTTGCGGAAAGTTTGGTAGTATAAGGGCCTCCTCGAACAAAAAGGTTTAGGTCGTGCTGCTCACATCCTCTTGAAGTGCATTCCGACCTACAGAAGTTTCATTAGACCGAATACTTCAGGAGTTCGGATAGCCGCCACCGCCTCAAATCCAGTCGAGGTACCAGAAGCCATCGTCCTTCCATTCACCCAAGCAGAGAGGCAGGTCACAGTTGCCCAGCCTCCTCTTGGCATTGCTAAGCCTGGACCCTCCTCGCCGGGGTATACCATTTCTGTATCCTCATCTTCGACTTCTTCCGTTGATCTTTCGATTGTTGAAGAGATTGCTGAAATGGCCCAGAAGAAAGCTGCCGCCGCTGACCTCAGCCAATTCCTCACTTTAGGCAGTTCAAAGAGGAAAGTGACTCTCGTCCCTGCTGCACCAGCCACCCTCGCTTCCGAACTGATAGAGGAGACAGCCCCGATCTTGAAGATCAAGTCACCGCCCCCGCCGAAGAAGCAAAAGAAGGCTAGGGGCTCCCCAGCCAAGGAGAAGGGAGAGGGCAAAAAGAAGGAGAAGGAGAAGGAGAAGAGAGAGAAGAAAAGAAGAGAAAAAGGAAAAGCTGTGGCGGAGCAGTCCAGGGGGGCCGAGCCGTGGTCTCCCGACTTCAAGAAGGGCAATCGGGTGATCACTGTTCAGGATCAGGCCAAGTCCCCAGACACTGCTTTTGCCCTGTCAAAAGCTCTGTTGCTGCCGGGCGACATGGAGGAAGCCTGAAAACTCCCTCACGAACAGCTGGTGAAGTCCTCCATTCGCCATTCTATCCAGGTACTCTTCGGTGTCCTTCTCTCCGGTAATCTTTACATTTTCTGAACTTCTACTAAGGTTTCTCTTTTGATACCCCTTTGCCTTGCAGGGCCTCCAGCGTCTGGTGGCGACCATGAAGAGGCTGGAGGAGAGGGAACTAGAGCTTGCCAAGCTCTTGGAGCAGAATCAGCAATACCTCCAGAAGATGTCAAAGATGGAGGCCAGTATTTTGGTGAAGGACAAGCTGCTCGGTACTGCGCATGCTCGGGCGTCCGAACTGGAGATTTCTGAAATTGCTTTGAAGCAGCACCTAAAGGAGAAGGAGAAGGAGAAGTCCCTCGCCGACACCGTGGTCCTCCTTGGACAGACTGAAGCCGAGCTGGACAAGTCCAGGGAGGAGGCCTCCAAAGCTTACGCGGCTGGAGTTGCTGAGGCCACCAAAGATTACAAAGCCCAGATCCCAGGTCTTCAGGACATTATCTTTGGCTTTGCCTGGAAAGCCGCCCTTAAGGCTGCTGGGGTTGAGGCATCTTCTCCATTGTATGCGAACGTTCCTTTACCGAGCAAACAAACCGAAGAGGTCGGGGAAGTTGAAGTTGCCGAAGCTGTCGTAGAGGGAGCCGTCGAAACAGAGGCTGTGGCTCCGGTGGTGGCCGAGGAAGTGGGCACACCAGTGGAAACGACTAAAGATTTCTTGGCCGCGCCTTAAAGAAATTACCTCTTTCTTTTTCATATTTTGTACGGTCTTTCAGGGCCTTTTGTTGTAGCTTCGAAGGTTTCAGCCCCTCTTCAGTTAATGAAGGAAACTTTTTATAGCTTTGTACTTGCATTGTTTCTAATAAACTTCCATACTTAGAGCATAAACAGTTCGGGCATACTTTTAAACTTAGCTTTTTGAGCTCAATCATCCCAAGCGGGGGATCATCATTTATGCTAAGGAGTAAAACATAACTTTGAAATCAACTCCCATACTAAGGGCTAGATAAGTTCGGATACACATCGAACATGACCTTTTTAGGCTGAAACTTCCTAAGTATGGGATTATCATCCATACTAAGGGCTCAAGTAGTTGGGGTAAACTTTGAACTTAGCCTTTTGAGGCTTGGTCATCCTAAGTATGGGATTAACATCCATACTAAGGGATGTATGAGTTCGAATAAACTTCGAACTTAGCATTTTTAGGCTTAATCTTCCTAAGTATGGGATCGACATCCATACTAAGGGCTATACTAGTTCGGATAAACTTCGAACTTAGCCTTTTTGGGCTTAATCTTCCTAAGTATGGGATCAACATCCATACTAAGGGCTATACTAGTTCGGATAAACTTCGAACTTAACCTTTTTAGGATTAATCTTCCTAAGTATGGGATCGACATCCATACTAAGAGCTGTATGAGTTCGGATAAATTTCGAACTTAGCTTTTTTAGGCTTAATCTTCCTAAGTATGGGATCAACATCCATACTAAGGGCTATACTAGTTCGGATAAACTTCGAACTTAGCCTTTTTAGGCTTAATCTTCCTAAGTATAGGATCGACATCCATACTAAGGGCTGTATGAGTTCAGATAAACTTCGAACTTAACCTTTTTAGGCTTATTCATCCTAAGTATGTGATCAACTTCCATACTAAATGTGTTTGGATGAACATCGAACTTGGGCCACTGGAGAAGTTCACTATGCCTGCCGTACTCGGGGTATGCCCCCAAGTTTTTGTAAGGAATGTCAATTGATAAAAACTTTAAGAGTTAAGGAAAAAAGCTCATGCCGAACAGCGGTGTTTTACTGTAAATAATGAAAAATTACAAAGAACTATAAGATTTAAAAGTAAAATTTGCGAAGATTGTTTGCATTCCACGGCCTTAGGACTGCTTTTCCATTCAAGTCTTTTAGGTGGTATGCTCCTGTGCTACCCTTGGACGTAACCTTATAAGGACCTTCCCAGTTCGGGCCCAATTTCCCCTGGACAGGGTCCTTCATATGACCGAGCACTTTCCTTAAGACCAAGTCTCCTACGCCGAACTCACGGTGCTTCACCCTCTAGTTATATCCTCTGGCAAGTGTTTGCTGATAGGCTGCCAATTTAATGGTTGGCATCAACCTTCGTTCTTCGGCCAAATCTATATCATTTACTTTCGGGTTACTTACCTTTGTTCGGATGGTCGGTAATCCAACTTATAATGGAATGACTGCCTCTACCCTATAAGCCAAGGAAAAGGGGTTTCACCAGTAGACCTTCTAGGAGTTGTTTGGTAAGTTTATAGAACTGAGGGCAGTTCTTCGACCCATCTTCCTTTAGCAACATCCAGCCTCTTCTTGAGTCCGTCAATGATAGTTTTGTTTGTGGCTTCGGCCTGTCCATTGCTTTGGGGGTACGCTGGGGTAGAAAAATAATTCTTAATCCCAAGCCCTGAACAAAAGTTCTTAAATAGGGAGCTGTCGAACTGGGTACCGTTGTCGAAGATAATTGCTCGAGGGATGCCGAACTGGGTGACGATGCTCTTCCATGTGAACTTCTTTACATCAACATCTCTGATGTTGGCCAAGGGCTCGGCTTCCACCCATTTTGTGAAGTAATTCGTAGCAACGAGGAGATATTTCCTGCTGCCGTGGCCTCTGGGAAGGGGCCAATTATGTCATATCCCCACTGGGCAAAGGGCAAAGGGCAAAGGGCCATGGACTTGTGAGTGAGGAGAGGTCTTCGGCTGGGACATGTATGTTCGGGCTGAACCTCTGGCACTTCTCACACTTCCGGACGTACTGCTCTGCGTCCTTCTGCATATAGGGCTACCAGTAGACCTGAGATATTGCTCGGTGAGCTAACGATCGTCCTCCTGTGTGACTTCCACAAATCTCCTCATGTATTTCGAACAAGAGGTCTTGGACTTTGTTCAGGTGTACACAGAAGAGGTAGGGCCCAATGAATGATTTTTTGTACAGATCCCCCGAACTGGACACCCAAAGCCTTGCTGACTTCTTTCTTAATATCCGAGCTTCCTTTTGATTGTCCGGGAGCATATTCTTCACAAGTACCCTTTAATGGGATCCATCCAGCTTGGACCCAATTCCGAACATAAGATCGGCTTCTCCTTGTGCTTGTTTATGCTGGAATGTTGGAGGACTTCCATCGAAATCACCATCTTCTCTTCGGTGCTAACAGCTGATGCCAGGCAAGCAAGAGAGTCAGCATGGCTATTTTCTCTCGAAAGAAGCTTGATAATCTCGAGGCTTGAGACGTCTTTGGCTAGCTGCTGTGCTAACTGGACATACGCATGCATTCTGTCGTCCTTGACAGTGTATTCCCCTTTGAATTGATTCACCACCAATTGCGAGTCACAGAATACTTTGACTTTCTGGGCTTTCAGCTCTCTGATATCTCGGAGTCTGGCTAACAGGGCTTCATACTCGGCTTCATTGTTGGTGGCTTGGAAATCAAGCCGAATAGCCTTCTCGATGAGGATTCCCTCCGGGCTGTATAGCACGATCCCTGCTCATGCTCCTTTCTGGCACAATGAGCCATCCAGATACAACCTCCAAGTATCCTTGGGATGGCCAACGCCTTCGGCCATGTGCTCGGTGATTTTCCCCCCAGTGCCATCCAAACAGTTCTCCTGGCTAAACTCGGCAATGAAATCAGCCAATACTTGGCCTTTTATGGCCGTTCGTAGGATGAAACTGATGTCGTGCTCCCCAAGCTCCACAGCCTATTTTGCAATTCTCCCTGAAAAGTCCGCCTTACGAAGTAATGCTTGGAGAGGGTGTTTAGTGATTACCTTGATTGGATGAGCTTTGAAATAGTGGATGAGTTTACGAGAAGCAACGACCAGGGCCAGTGCAAGCTTCTCCAATGGCAGGTACCTTGTCTTTGGGTCAAGAAGAACTTTGCTCGCGTAGTAGATTGGCTTCTGGACCTTGTCGTCTATCTTCAGGAGCATGACACTCACAGCACGACTTAAAACGGCCAAGTACATGTATAGTGTCTCTCTAGAGCTCGGCACTGTTAGTAATGGTGGAGAAGAGAGATACTGCTTTAGCTCGGCAAAGGCTTGCTCACTTTCTTCGTCCCACCTGAACTGGCTTGCCCTCTTCATAACTTTGAAGAAGGGGTAGCACCAATCTAATGCTCAGCTAATGAACCGATTTAGTGCTGCAGCCATCCCTCTAAGCTTCTGGACTTCTTTCAGGTTCTGTGGACTTCTCAAGTTTTGAACTACTAAAATTTGTTCGGGGTTTACTTCTATCCCCCTGTGAGTCACAAGGAAGCCTAGGAATTTTCCTAAACTGACCTCGAAGGCACACTTTGATGCATTGAGCCTTAGCTTGTACGTTTTGAGGACTTGAAAAGTCTTCCTCAGATCGCCTAGTGGCTGTTCGGAAGCTTGGTTTTAACAACCATATCGTCTATGTAAACTTCCATAGTCTTGCCGATCAATTCGCCGAACATCTTCGTTGCAAGCCTTTGATAAGTGGCACCAGCATTCTTTAGTCCAAATGGCATTACCTTGTAGCAGTAGATTCCTCGAGGAGTAATGAACACTGTCTTCTCCATGTCCGGGGGGTACATGGCAATCTGATGGTACCCTCTATAGGCATCCAGGAAACTCATCCTCTCATACCCTACCGTTGAATCGACGAGCTGGTCTATTCGGGGCAGAGGAAAGCAGTCTTTAGGGCAGGCCTTGTTGAGATCGGTGAAGTCGACACAGACTCGCCACCTTCCATCCTTTTTCTTTACTACAACAGTGTTTGCCAACCAAGTTGGGTAGTGGACTTCCTTGATAGCCCCGGCTTCCTTTAATTTCTGGACTTCCTCAACCACAGCGTCTGCATGGTGTGGTGCTGATTTCCTGGGCTTCTGTACTACTGACTTCCTCTGGGGATCCACATTCAACCGGTGGCTGATCACTTCGGGATCTATCCCTGGCATCTCATATGGTGTCCAAGCAAAGGCCTCTTTGTTCTCCTTCAAAAATTCAACCAACTCGGTCTCCTCTTGTTCCGCCATGCTTGTTCCGAGCACGAAGAACCGATCTGAGTCCTCTCGGCTGATGATGACTTTCTTCAGGTCCTCCACCACTTTCTCCTCAGCTGTTCGGCTATAGTCAATGATCGTTGGGCCTTCCTCTATCTCAACAGTTTTTACTTTTGTATATCTTTCACGGCTGCTCATTGTTGCTAGGAAACATTGCCTTGCTGTATGTTGGTCTCCTTTTATCTCAACTACCTCTTGGCCCACTTGGAACTTTAGGGATTGATGGTAGGTTGAGGGCACCGCTCTCATATTATGAATCCACGTTCTTCCTACATTAGCATTGTAGGTAGATGGCTGGTTAACAACAAGGAATTCAATACTTACCGTTGCGGGGCCTACCTTTATTGGTATTGTAATCCTTCCAACTGGCCATACTGGGTTTGTGCCGATACCGATCAGGGGCGTCATGCATGTTCTGAGCGCTGAGTCTTTCAGTCCCAACTTCTGAAAAAGGCTGTAGTACATGATGTCTACCGAACTCCCCTGGTCTACCAGCACACGCATTACGTCATAATGCGCAATGCGCAGTGTTAGAACCAAGGCGTCATTATGAGGTTGATGAATTCTTTCAAGGTCCTCCTCTGAGAAGCTGATCCCCATTGGTTGGCTTTGGCTGGAGTCTCCTTCTGTTCTCCTTCCCTTACCCTCATCCACCTTCATGGCGTGTGCAATGGTCCTGGCATGGTGCCGAGCTATAGATCGGGTGATCAGCTCAGCTGTGCCATGGATCATCTTCACCACGCCGATGGGGGGATCACCTTGTTCGGTCCTCTGGTCTTATTCACAGTTCCTTCCATCCCGAGCAGTCTTCTCGGCGTCAACGAATTCAAGTAGATGCCCTGCTTGAACCAAGTCCTTCAAGTGTCTCTTGAAGGTCCTGCATTCTCAAGTCAGGTGGCCATGATCTCGGTGACAGTGGCACTTTTTCTTCTGATCACGTCTGTTCGAATCTCCCATCAACTTCGGGGGCCACTGGAAATAGGGCTTGTCTTTAATCTGGTCTAGGAGCTTATGTAGAGGCTCCTTAAATATCGTTTGCACGGCCTGATAAGCCATTGACTCCTTTTCCTGGGATGGCTTCTTAGACTTCTAGTCTTTTCAGCCCCTGTCCCTTTTCTCTGGCTGCTTTACCGAGGCCACACTTTGCTCGGCCTGGCTTATATCCTCCTCTACCTTTGTGTGATGTTCTATCTTCACCATTAACTCGAACATTGTAGTAACAGTCTTCTTGGTGAGGGACTGTCTTAAACGATTCTGGGGAGGTAACCCGATCTTGAAAGATGCCACTGCAAGTTGCTCGTTGCAATCTTCAATCTCGTTGTAAGCCTCCCAGTATCGCCAAGCATATTCCCGAATTGTCTCTCCGTCACTCTTCCGTAGGGCTAGTAGTGTGTCAAAACTCTTCAGTTGTCTGTTGTTGGTTATGAACCGAGCAGTGAAGGACTCAGCCAATTGCTGCCAATTCATTATGGACCGGGTTGGCAACTTGTGGAACCAACTGAGGGTTGTCTCCCCCAGGCTGGATGGGAACATGCGACAAAGAAGGGCATCATTCCCACTCCAGAGTGCCATTGTCTGTTTGTACTGCCGAACATGGCTTACTGGATCTGTCTTCCCATCATACATCTCGAACTTTGGTGGAGAGAACTTGCGAGATAGATCAGCATTCTCTATAACTTCGGCCAACGGTGACACCAAGATCTGTTCCAGGGCCCTCCTTGCCACGTCCTGGGCTGTTCGGCCGCTGCCATGCTGTAAACGAGAATCCATCCTTTTTTCCAACCACAACCGTAGGTCCTGATTTGGATCCACTTCGGCTCGGGTAACTCTTTCATGGCTTAGCCGGACTAACTCTGTTTTGACGGTTTTAGAACTTCTTAGACTAACCTCAGGTTCTTTGCGCCTTCGCCTCTGTGGGTGACTCAAACTGTAGGACTCTGGACTCTGTTCGGTATTCTCTTGCTCGGAGCTTTCTCTTCGCCTCACACGCGGTTCCCTTCAAGCATCCTGACCCTGAATTAGTCGCCTGAGTTCGTCAATCTCCCGGTCACGTTGCTCCATTCTCTCATCAAGATTGTTGATGATCATATCTCGCCTGGCCAGCCTCTCCTCCAGTCTTCCTCTATCTCTTGAAGATGGGAGAGAAGGTCTTTCCCATCTGGAACTTGTGGTTGAGTAGCGCAACTGCCTTCCATTGTGGGAGGCATCGCCCCTTCGTCTTCGAACCTCTGAAGGGACCCTTGGGGCTCTTGGCCTATCCGGAATAACCGGTATAGATCTTTGGGGAATATCATCCCTGGTTCGGCTTCCGGTGAATCCAGTCGGAGTCTGGCTCATGATTCCGTTGGTTCGAGATCATCGTTCCCACAGACAGCGCCAAATTGTGCGCGGTACAAATTGCTTGGGCTTGTTCGGCACAATTAGGACCAGGTAAACTGACCAAACACTGATGATCCCGAGCAGAATATGGGCCAAACTCCTCGTCGCCGAACTCACTGGATACTCCTTGCTCCGCCGCCGAACTCTTGCAACCACCAAGAACACCGTTAGCGCCTGCCGGCCGGGTGTGACCGGGAGGCACTCCAACGCTCAAGTTAAATATCTCTCAGAGAGGTTTCTAAGCAAGAACTTGGGCTTAAGAATTGCGTACCTGGTGGTTTAGGGGTGCCTCTCTTTATATATGGGTCAGGACTAACGGAGGCTGAATCCTCTCAGGATTCTGTCTCCTATTAGTTAGGAATTGTTTCCTATCCTGTAGATATGATTTGTTTCCATCATCTGGATTTGGCTATGATTTGTTTTCATCTTGCATATCCGATCGAATCTCATACAAGATGGAAACTTATCTTTCCATTGGCCTCCGACATGGGCTTCATTGGTCCGGTCTGCCCCTGTCTGGGGTGGGCCAAACTCGTGTGGCTCGAACAACTGATGATCCGGGCTTCTTCGAGCGCTGGACCAGCATGTTTTGAGCTGGCATCCCTTCTGGAGCCTTAGTCCCTTTTAATTGAGCTGGGCTTTTAGGCCCATAATTTTTGTCCTCCCTAAAAAAGTTATCGTATTTTGGTAAAAGAACCAAAACCCTAATGATTATAAACGCCCAATACACGAAAAAGGACGAAACCATCAAAACAAACAAAAAGTTTGGTTGCTGAAAATGCAGAAAGAAGTAAACGTCGGAATCTATTAACATGTTTGAGATTACTCGCAATTGGCTCTAAAGTTCCAATTTTTCCATTCTTTTCCGGCAATTTTTCCATCAACCAAACACACGAAAGAAAAATAATAACCCATTCATCATATCTCACGAGCATCTATTATACTGAGGGGTTGTGTTACCCGCGCACGTTTTTTCCTTCATGAGCTTATAGATGAGGACACAGATTCCAATGGAGTGAACAGCCTCGGCCGCCGCGAAAAGGTTGTCGTGATCTTGCACGACGGCTGGCAGAAACACCAGCGCCGCCATTCCGGTAACGACGGCTAGGAAAGTCTTCGCCTTCGGCGGCTGTCTCCGAACCCATGACGACACGACTTGGATCGAAGCCTTTGGTGGCCTCATGGTGTCTTCCCTCCTCCCCTCTTCGCTATTTGGTGCTCGGGCGGCGGTCCGCGGCGGAGATACGGCGGCAAGAAAGTGAGGAGAAAGTGAAGGAAAGGGGCGGGAGAGAACGAGAGGAAAAACTGATATCTTAAGCCCCGTTTGGTAACATAAGGGGTCTGGTGAAAAAGAAATCAGCACGCTTTAAAAGACTTTTGAAATATCAAATACTCACACATCCCGTCGGCAAGGAAATGCCATGGCACATGCATTGGCAAGGATTGCTCCGTAAATAGAAGGAAGTCACACTTGGTCAAGGGGAGTTCCGAAATCCTTACGTGGGTTGGAGGCTGAAGCTAGGCGGGGTACATAGACAGTTTTTTCACGCTTTTCCACCTGTTTTTATTTGTTTTCTTATGTTTTTCCTAAATCCTATTTTTTATTTTTTTTAAAAAGACTTTATATTGAACAATTATAATCGACTTAAAGTTAATTTTTTACTTTTTTTTTACTTAAAAACTTAAAAAAATTAAAAATTCAAAAAGTTAAAAAGTTTTTTTTTTTAATTCAAATGATCTTAGCCTTTTTTATTTTTTACATAATTTTTTTATAATTTTTAAAAATATCATAACTTTTAATATACATATTTATTTTTTATAAAAATTTTATTTTTAAATTTTACTCGTTAAAATCTATCAAACAAGATCAATATTAAATATAAAATTATTTAAAAATAAATATTAAAAAATTATAACAATTTTAAATAAAATTTTTTGCCATGTCACTTGATTTAAGCTTTTGACTTTAAAGTCACACATATTCCAACCAAATAAACTTATTGACTTTTTAATTTAAAATAGATTAAAATTAAAAAATTGACTTAAAATTGGTTATCAAACGAAGTGCTGAGATTATGATATAAATTAATATATATATTACATTTACACCCCTTGTATTTAAGAGTTATATCGCTGTCACTCTCTCTATTTTTTGAAATATCATTGCACCTTTTACTTTTTAATTTTTGTAACACTTTAGTCCAAAAGTTAAGTTAACTTTTGCACGAAAAAATAGTATTTTTACACTTACTCCCCGTGTTTTCTTTGTTTTTGCACTTACACCTCATGTTTTTTTTGTTTTTTATTTTTTATTTTTTTTAATTACAAAATTTTATTTAAAAATTTTTAATTAAAATATAAAAAAGTACTAAATACAAAAATAAATAAAATAAAAACATAAATTTTAATTTATTGATTAATTTTTATTTTAAAATTTTTATTTTTGATAAAAAA
>JAOTRH010125714.1:0-14548 GCA_034768845.1 Heliamphora exappendiculata
TTATTTCATTCTCTGTAAATTTCAATTTATTGTAAATTGTTGAAAGTTTAATAAATATGTATTTTCTGGATCCCCGAACATGTATTTTATGTCGGTGTTGGAAATTCTCCCAACACTTTCTTCATCCATGGCTTGTAAGCTTAAACTTTGGCATTTGGTGTCAATAATTTCATTGGTTGCAAAATTGCAACCATTAGTTTGTGGTGAACCACAAGTACCTTGTTTCTTCATCATGGGGGACTCATTAGTCGATAACGGCAATAATAATAACCTTCCTACGATGGCGAAAGCCAATTACCCGCCATATGGCATCGATTTTCCTAATGGGCCTACCGGAAGATTTACCAACGGCCGAAATATTGCCGACATCATCAATTTCTTCTTTTTCTCTATTCACAGCAAAAATTTGCAACAACTGCATTGTTTTTGTCTTCTTTTTTTTTTTTTTTTTTTGTGGCTTTGAGAGTCCTATCACAAAAAACTAAGCATTTGCATATCAATATGGCCATTTCAAATGCGCGCTTTGGTCGGTAATACGAGTTTTGGGACTTCATCAAATAGGACCGTTCAGTTTTAACTTTTTTGCAACTGTATATTTGCTGTCACAGATAATTAATTTGTTTGCATCAAAGTCCTAGTATATTCCGTAAATTTAAATGTTTTCATTTTTCTTTCATTTTTTTTTCAAACATAATGTGTTTTCTTGTGACATTTCCCTTAGCATGCATATAGAGCTGCATTCTACAGTGGTGGTGTTTGGTAAACCTACTGTTAGTAGTTTATAGATTATAACTTGTAATAGAAGTTGTGAGTATTTAATAACGATAGTATCTTGTAATTAAAATTAGTTAAAAAATAGTTATAAATTATAACAGAAATTATAAGTATTTGAAAAACTTATAAATTTTAGCTAAAATTAGTAACAGGAAATTAAAAACTATTAGCATAGCATTTTCAAACACATGTAATGATTTCCCAAATTGTTACTCATCTATTTGTCTAAATTTATGGCACGATGCTCTCTGTCGCCTAATATCATTATCGGTACACATGATCACACGATATCCTTATTATTCATATGAATATTAATGATTAAGATATATAGTGAGTTATAAATATTTAGTAATAGAGGATCCCAAGCCCGAATTTATTAACTTTATTGAATATTTCACCGTTCACCTTTTTATTTCTATATATACATTTTCATGATTTCCGGAGCTAGCTAGTAAAACAAAAATGGGGTCACCAAAGTCCCATTGAACATTGGCATTAACTTCTTGGACATTAACGTCAATTGGCAGAACCTTCGTGATTTAATTTGTTTTTAAATTTTAAGTCAATTTAGAAGGTTTCTCGATATGGGCAGGGGCCATGTTTAATGAATCAGGATCTCCTGTCATGCATTTTTTTTTTGACACAATGCATCATATAAAGGCCAAAAAATGCATTGCACAACAAAAAATTGCAAGCCATTGGACGATGCGTAACACCAAAGAAAATATAATAGAAATTAGAAGTGCACAAAAGACTCAAAAAATTTGAAAATCGAATCAATTCGATCTCTATGGATTGGGTTGGTTCGATTTTCACAAATAATTAATTTGATGTTGGGTCATAAAAAAGATAAATCGATAATATTGGTTCGGTTCTTGGGTTAGTCTGAAATTAACCCGAACCAACCTGAAAATCATATATATAAATAAATAAATAAATAAAATTAACCATTAGATTACATATATAATTATTGTAAAATTCATATCGAAAAAATAAAATTTTTTCTAACTTTACAAATTAAAAAAAAAAAGTTATTAGATTAGATAATTATTATTAATTATTATTTATTTGTTATATGTCATTTATTTTTATGAGATTTTTAATTAGATATTTGTTATTTTTTTATTAAATAGATTGTAAAATAATTATTTAAAATTTTATTTCATGTTTTTATTATAATGTATGAATCTTAACTTTTATTTATTATTCATTTTAAAATTTTAAAACTTAGGTATAGTGATTTTTTTCATGCGCGTAAAATAATTTTTAAAATTCATGAAACCGTAGTTCCAAACCAAATCAACTCGATTTTTATTGGTTTGATTCTGCAATATGATTAGATTAGTTTTGAATCTAAAAAATTAATTTAGTGTTAAATTTAGTACAAAATCAAACTAAACCGATCTATGAGCCTCCCTAGCAAAAATCCAGGGTCATATTTAATAATCTTGCTGATGATGGAAGTGCACTTTGACTTGGCAGCTCAACTTCTTGGTTTTGAAAAGTTTATTCCGCCGTTTGCAACTGCAAGAGACCAAGAGATCCTCGTGGGAGTGAATTACGGATCTGGAGGAGCTGGAATTCGCGAAGAAACCGGGGCCCAATTGGTAATTATTTAATTCCGTGAACATATGTTTGTTTGGGCAGAGGCATGTGGTGAGGCTAAAACACCTTTTGTTATTAGTTTAGAAAATAGGAGAGTTTTGTATTCTTTTTAAAATTGGAGGCCAGAGAGCATTACCGTGAGGTACGATTAAAAATTCCAAAAAAGATGAAATTTAGCCCAAATTAATCAGAAGTTTGTATCAAACTTCTTCAATTACCAATACTGTATATAATATATATTTTTTATTTTATTTTTTATTTGATAGAATCACATATAAGCAATAGTTATATAATTTTTTTTCTTTTTTTTTTTTTATTTATTCGCAGGGTGCTCGAATCAGCTTGAATGGGCAGCTACTAAACCACGGGACGACGGTGTTGCGCATTGGGTTTCTATTAGGAAGTGAAGAGGCGGCTGCAAATTACCTAAGAAAGTGCCTATATTTAGTTGGAATGGGCAATAACGACTACATCAACAATTACTTAATGCCGCAAAATTACCCTACCAGCCTCATATATACTCCTCAACAATATGCAGCTATTCTTATCCAACAATATTCACAACAGTTAAAAGGGTAAGTTGTTTCTATTTGCGAAGTTTAAAAAGTTTAATTTTTAAATAATTTAATTTTTTTTTTAAAAAGAGAAAAAAATAGATTGTTTGGAATAATTTGTTGATAATAAGGTTTTTCTATTTTTGCTTTCTCCTGAAGTATTTAATATATTTTTACTTTTTATTTTTTTCAAGTTTTTTAAACTATTTTTGTTTTGGTATTTTAGTCAAAAAAAAAAAATTATGTTTTGTTATTTTTTGTAACTAAATGAATATAATTTTTTGTATCAAACTTTTAAAAAATTACAAAAGATAAAACAAACTAAAGTTTTTTAAAAATCTTTAGTAAACATTTTTCTTGACAATTTATATTTACCACTAAAAGAAAATTGAAAACCTATTAATAAAAAAATAGAAAACAAAAACCAAAATAGGCTCCGAATGCCGGTAAGTCATTGTTTGTCTATGACTTAAGGGCCATGTTTACAAACTTGGCATTGTATTAACAATTCGAAAGACAATTTTTATCTCATAATTAGTTGCAATCAATGAGACCGAATAAACTATCCGAGTGGCTTTCGAATCCCATAAATAGGGGATAACTCTATCCTAGAGAGGGGGTGAGAATGATAATTCGAGATTAAAATATTCATACTCAAATGTCAAAAAAAAAAATATTCTTATTTTTGTAGAATAGTATTATATATTTTTTATTATTAGTTTTAAAATATATATTTTTTATTTATAGAAAAATGGATTATTATTTTTTTTAAAAAACTGTTTGTTGTTTTTCTAAGAAAACTGTTTATTATTATTATTTTTAAAAACAACTGTTTTTTATTATTTCTTATTTTAATGACTTTTTTAATTATTTTAAAAACTGTTTTTCATAATTGTTTATTTTAAAAACTGTTTTTTTTTTTGTTTTTAAGAAACTTTTATGTTTCTTTTATTAAAAAACTCTGTTTTTATTTTTTTATTATTTTTAAACTGTTTTGGGTACAATTGTGTAATTTATTATTATCTTAATGGGATAGTAATTTCAATGCATTATTAATCCCCCTTTCTGTGTCCCCCTTTACTAAATACTCCATAATCCTTACTCTCAAAACAAACATGGCCAATTTGTATGCGAATTCTATGTGTTTTTTTTAGAGTATTATATCAATGGTACCTTATTCTTTTGTCACCAATCTCATAAATATCCCACATATATAATCTGACAAATACATAGCATACTAAAGGCATATATGATTAATCGGATTAGACATAGAATTGAATTATATATCTCATAGATTATATTGTTTGAGTTAATAAATGAACTCCCAACATGATCTTAAGATAAACAATTACGAACAAAAATGAAGAATAAGCATGAGAATCAATTACACATGAGAAATATAAGATGTATGTAGTTCGATGAGACTGCCTACGTCCACGGATGTTGCGAATTTTCACTATATTGGGTAAAAATACGAAATATAATAGTTGTTAAGCTATTTTCGTGCCTTTTATGAGTCTCTCTGGCAACCTCTCTATTGAATACAATACATAACGATATAAGAAACACTAGGTTAACAACGTACTAGTGCAACGACGCTTGGGTGCTCGACGAGAGCCATATACTAAAACCTCAGGGTGGTTTGGCGCTCAATCGCCTCGTGGGTGCTTTGCTGGCGCTCCGTTCAGGACTACTGATGCTCAAGTGCTTCGCGAGTGCCAGCTTTTGGAGTAGTGGCGCTCGAGCACCCTACTAGTGCTCTGCGAGCACCAGCTTCTAGAATACGTGCTTTGGTGCTTATTAGGCTCCACACATCCCAACAATCTCCCACTTTGTGACTAATCCAGTAGTTGACCTAATACCATTATCAGGAAAAAAAAATCACCGTCACACAATAAATTAACCCAACATCAACAAACCCTATCTCCAAGCTAGAAGACCAACTGAAGCCAAGCATAGCTTCAGTTTCTCAATGGTGATCGTCTTTGTTAACATGTCAGCCAGATTTTCACTGTCAAGGATTTTCTCTAGAGATAACACTTCATTGTCCAAAAGCGAGGAGATAAATGATACCTCAATTAAATGTGCTTCATTCTAGAATAAAATACCGAATTCTTTGTAAGATGAACGATACTAGGACTACCACTGAATAGAAATTACCCTATCTTTCCTTACCCAATTCATCTAAAAAATATTGCAACCAAGTCATCTCTTTATTGGCTTCAGTAACGGCAACATACTCAGCTTTCGTCGTAGATAGAGCTATTATCTTCTACAATTGAGACACCCAACTAACTGCCGTATCACCCAAAGTAAAAATATACCTAGTTGTACTCTTTTTATGATCTGTGTCACCACTCAAGTCCACATCCACATAACCATGTAAAATTTATCAAACTTCGTCTGAAACAAAATTTCACGTTTGTGGTACCTCTCAAGTACTTGAGAATCCATTTCACTACCTCCCAATGCTCATTTCCCAGATTTCTCATGTACCTGCTGACAACTCTCATTGCATCTGACATGTCCGATCTCATACAAATCATAGCATACATTAGGCTTTTGATGGCTGAGGCGTATAGAACCCGTTACATCTACTCTTGCTCCTGGTCAATCTTAGGTGATTGATTCTTAACAAATCGAAAGTGACTAGTCAAGGGTGTACTCACAAGTTTTGCATTCATCATACTAAATCTGTTCAGAACCTTCCTCACTAATTCTCCCTATGATAACATCAAATTTCTTACAACTCTGTCTTTATTAATCTTCTCGAGAATCTATTTTGCAATACCCTGGTATTTCATTTCAAACTATTTTGATAGCTGATTCTTCAATTCATTTATTTTCTATATGCTTGATCCGACAATAAACATATATTCGACATACAAAAGAAAAATAATGTAACTATCATCAAACCTTTTGAAATAGCAGTAGTGATCTGTCTCACATTTAACAAAACTTTTTTGGCTCATAAACTCATCGAAATTCTTGTACCACTGTCTCAGTACTTATTTCAAACCATACAAACTCTTTTTGAACCCACATACCATTTCCTTCTTCCCATGTGTTGTAAATCCCTATCTTTGCTTCTTGAACATATCCTTCTCCAAATCACCATGGAGGAATGTTGTCTTCACTTCCATCTACTCAAGGTACAGATCTTCAGCTGCCATAATTTCTAGTACAAGTCTGATTGTTATCAACTTCACAACTGGAGAAAAGATTTTTTGTGTAGTCGACCCCCTCTTTCTGTTAAAACCCCTTCACAACTAATCTGGCTTTGTACTATTTGCTACCGTCATGTTTTTCCTTAATCTAGTTTGTTATGTAATGCCTTCTTTCCCTATGGTAATTCAACTAATTCCTATGTCTAGTTTTCATGAGAGAATCCATCTCATCTTGCATAGTTAACTCCCAATTGATTGAATCATCAACATGTAATTTCTCATCATAACATTCTGGTTCACCCCCGTCAGATAGCAACAAATAGTACAGTGGTGGAGAATATAATTTTGTGGGTTTAGAAACTCTAATAGATTGTCTCAACTCTGTCACAGGAGTATGTGATTTTCTCTGCTAAATCACATTTTAAGGGCTAGTCTGCACCCTATTGTTCACATCTTTTTTTAAAATTTTTGTAACTCAACGTGTTAAGAATTTATAGAACAAACATCAGAAACTATAGTCATATTTTTACACATGACTTTTTTTATTGAATACGATATCTCTACTACAAATGATTTTTCGATTCTAATCATCCCAGAACTAAGAACGAAACTTATCTGTGTCATATCAAATAAAAGTGCATTTGACAGCTTAGATTCAAGTTTATTCCTATCACCAGTATCGACGTGAACATAAGAAATGAAGCAAAAAAACTTTTAGGATTGACAGGTTTACCTCCTTACCTCTTCATGCTTCCTCAAGTAACTTTTCCTCCAAAGGAACATGTGGACCACAATTCACCAAATAAGCTGCAGTGTTAACTACATCAGCCTAGAACATCTATGGCAAATCAGAGTGTATCCTCATGCTTTTGCTACATTCAATCAATGTTCTACTCATTCGTTTAGCAACCCCATTGAGCTGAGGCATTCTTAAAGGAGTCTTCTCCATCTTGATTTCATTCAAATCACAGAACTCTTTGAACCTAGTATTAATATACTCTTCACCATTGTCTGATCTCAAGCATTTGACTTTCAGATCTTTTTCATTCTCTACCAAGGCTTTTCACTTCTTGAATGTAGTAAACATATCAAATTTATTTTCAAAAAATAAATCCATACTTTTCTCATCGTATCATTGATGAAAGTGACAATGTAGGATGATACCCCAAGTGATGAAACTGTTGCAGGTCCCAATACATCTGTATGAATAAGCTAACCCTCTTTTGTTTCTGAAAGACACAATCTTCACACAAATCCATGTCAATTAATGGATTCAGCCCCGATAACCTCCACCTAACATGAGTGTATTCATCTACTTCTCGCCTATGTCCAAGTCTTTAGTGCCAAAGATCCAAAACAATTTTGGTGTCAACTATAGATATGACACATCTATTGTTCATCGTCATATACAGAGTACCTTCCTTGTTTTCCCGAGCAACTACAGGTCATCCCTTGGTGATCTTCCACAGTCCACCAATAAAACTGACCACATGACCCTCGTCATCAAGTTGCCCCACAAAAATTAGATTCATCTTCAACCCCAGTACATGTCGATCTAACATTCAGTAACTTCCACATATACTCATTTGGAAAACTGATCCGAACATCTCATTTATCCACAATCTTCAATAGTTCATCATCAGGTTGAAAAACCTTACAAAAATCACCGCTAACGTAGTTTTCCGTGATATCCTGATGTGACGTAAAATGGAATGATGCGTCGGAATCCAAAATCTATGATTTCATAGGACTATCAATGCTGAAAATCAAGGCATCGGGAATATCTTCTGCAGCTGTGGTATTCACAGAATTTTGATTATTCTTACCTTTCTTCGGTGTCTTATAATCTTGTCTGAGATGCCCATTGTTGTCGCAGTTTCAACAGATAGCATCCCCTTTAAATATGCTTCTTCTTTTGGATTTTAACCTTTCACCATCAGAGTTTTCTGTCTGTTGTTCTTCCCCTCGTCTCTGTACTTAAAGTTGATCTCAATGCTTCACCTGCTTTTTCACAGGATTTTTTCATTGGGAATTAGGTCTCAAACATCACCAAATCTTAGTTTTGACTTTCTTGATGAGTTACTCATGGTTGTTACAGTGCTATTCGAACTCTCGGGCAAGGAAGACAGAAGAATTAATACTTGTACCTCATCGTCAAACTCAATCGACATAGAGCTTAACTAAGTTGTTATCGTGTTATACTCATTCTAGTGATCTGCAACTAATTCACCTTCTGCCATTTTCAAGTTAAACAATCTTTGTATCAAATAAACCTTGTTGACTGCAGTAAGCTTTTCATACATGTTGGTCAATGTCCCCATCAAACTTATGGCTATCTTCTCCTTCGCAATATTGAATGAGACATTCTACAATATAGTTAATTGGATAACCCCAAGGCCTAACTACCAAGGAGTAACCATTCTTCATCCTTCATGCCTTATGGTTTCTCTTTCCCAATGGATAGATATAGATTCTATTGGTACAAATGGTTTTAATCTGCATCTTTTAGAATATGAAGTCTGCATCGATGAGCTTTTTTATCTTGACCTTCCCGTCTTCCACCGCCATCACTTTACTCAGCAAACCAAGCTCTGATAGCAGTTGTTGGGGTTAATGAATGAACCCCTGATAGGATCTTGAGATAAATAATTACAAATAAGAATGAAGAACAAGCACGAGAATCAATCACACACGAAAAACACAAGATGTACATGGTTCGGCAAGGGTGCCTACGTACATAGATGCTGTAGGTTTTTACTAATTGTGGAAAATATATAGAGTACAATAGTTTTTAGGCTATTTTTATGCCTCTTAGGAGTCTCTCTGACAACCTCTTTATTTAATATAATACATAACAATAAGAAACTCTAGGTTAAAAATGTATTGGCGCGACGTCGCTCAAGTGCTCGACGACCACCTAGCGAGCGCCATATACTGGAAACCTCAGGACGGCCTGGCACTCGAGCACCCCGCGAACGCCTTGCTAGTGCCGCATTCTGGACTACTAGCGTCGGCTTCTCGAGTACCGGCGAGCATTTTGCAAGTGTCGGCTTTTGGAATACGTGCTTTAGTGCTTATTAGGCTCCATACATGCCAACATTTTTTTTTATTTAGATTTAACAAGTGATGAAAGGATTTTATATTCATTTAATAAATAATTCTACAATATATGAGATATGCAATACTTAACAGAAAGTGATAATTTACTCACTTTTAATAATTTATTCATTACCAGTCTCATGAAATTACTTAAATTAATAATCTACTCAATATATTAATAATCTACTCACTACTAGTCTCATGAAATTACTTATCAAGTAAGATTATATATTTTCTTATTATTAATTCGATCAATCAAACGTAGCCTATAATAATTAGGTTGAATACTTTTCGTTTGCATACATTGCTCTCAAACAACAAATTAAACAGGATTAACAGGTCTTAGTCTAATCTAATGCTCTTTAATCCTAATAACAAACGCCCGCATTTTTGAAAGTCAGTCACTAAGTGGATATTAATTTGTTAAGACCAAGCTTTACTTAAACCCAAAAAGCAACTCTTGCTTTAAAAAGATTTGCTAAATACTCTACATTTAAATCTTGTTTGGCAACTCAACTTTAAGTCGGAATTTTTGCTAAAAGTCGTTTTAAGTCAAATAAGAAAAAAATTTGTTTGGTGAATTGTAGAAATGATCGCTTTAAGCCAAAATACAATAAGCTAAAAAAATTGACTTTAAGCCAAAAACGTTTTAAGTCAAATAAAAAGTTTGACTTTAAGCCAATAAATCTTGTTTGATAGATTTTGGCGAGTAAATTTTAAAAATATAATTTTTCTAAAAAAATAGATGTGTATAATAAAAGTTATAATATATTTAAAAATATATATAAAATTATTTTATGTAAAAAAATAAAAAAAATAAAAAGATAAAAGTCTTTGGATTTCCAAACGAGGCTTTTTAGCTTTTTTAGTTTCAAGTCAAAAGACAAAAAATCAGACTCTAAGCTCTTTACCAGACTAAGCCTTAGATTTAATCTCATAAAATTAAAATTTGAGCTTACCAAACATTTTGATTGTCTATAACTTTGTACATGTTTAGCAATTAGCACTATTTAACTGATATGAATTGATATTTTTGTTGTCAAAAAAAGAATTAATATTGCTTCTCCCTACATTTTTTAAGCCTTCTATATTAATTTCTTAACAAATCATCAAACTACACGGCCACAAAATTATAAGGTGAATTGAGAGACTCTAACTGAGTAATATGAGATTCACATCCCTTACATTATTTCCAAGCATATGGGGCCACGTAGTGAATTTAGGGTTTCGAGCCAAATGAAAGAAAATCACTCATCTGCCAAAGTACGTATTATTTGATTTTTGTTGTAGTAGCACACATGATTTTGTTATTTTATCTAAAGATAGATTTTTTTGCAAGTTAATGATAAAATATACTTTATAAGATGAATTAAGAGACCTTAACTGAGCAATATGAAAGCCATATCCATTATATTTTCTTTTAAAATGGACAAAAAAAAAAAGAGCAAGTTGATGTTACATGTCCCTTGATAGCCACACAATTAGTCAAATCTTATATTTGATAGTAGGTTTCGTATGTTTACGTAACATTTAAGGGATAGAAGGCATCAATTAACTGTGTCCCTTCTTGTAAGGTATAATTTTTTCTACTAATCGACGGTGTAGCAATACATGCCTACTGATTATTCATGATTTTCCAAAAAGGGCAGAGATCCTATCACCTCCTTGAATGACTGTTTAAAATAATTGCTTATTTATTTATTTTTATTTTTAATGATTTTTTTTATTGTTTAGTTAAATTATTATACTTTTTAATTTCTATCATCGAAACGAGTCAGAAATGTAATTTTTTAAAATCAAAATTATAATTTTTTTCCTGTACCATTGCATATAGTTTAATGTTAGCATTTCTACGTTATTCGGAGAACAATTAGAGGAGTTTCACAATAATAAAATTAATATTTTAATATTTTTGATTGTCGAGATTAACTCAAACTAACTAGTAACTAACTTTTAACTAATAAAATAGATGAATTTATAATAAAATAAAAATAAAGTGAGAACATGATAATTCTCTAAACAACAAATGCCCTTATATATTAGTTATAAATTTCAAGAAAAATCAATATATTTTACCTCAAAATATTTTAGAAGAAAGGTAACACACCACATTTTAAAAACACTAATATATATATATACTCATATATATAACAATTTCTATATTTGTTTTATATTCTTGTGGTAGGGTTTGTACAAGTATGGAGCAAGGAGGTAGCAGTGTTCGGACTCGGCCCAATAGGTTGCACTCCGGCTGAAGTGGCTACTTACGGCGCAAAAGGATCTCGCTCGACTTGCGTCGACTTCATTAACAAAGACATGCAACTCTTTAATGATCGGCTTAGCTCGCTTGTTGATGAGCTCAATAACAACCTACTAGACGCCAAATTTGTCTACATTAACATTGTACAACTTTCATTCGGAGACCCATCTCTCGCCGGTAAGCTGCCTAAAATCCCAAGAAAATCGGCCTAGCACCATAATTATCAATATCGTATCGTACAGAATGTATACGTTTGCATTGTAACAATTTAAATGTGCTATTAACATAATAACTTCAAATAAATAGTCCAATTATACAATTAAAAATGCTTAAGTTAAATTATTAATAACAGTTTACAAATTTTTTTATGTACCAAGCTTAATTTTTATATCTCATTCATGTGGAATGATGTATCACAATATCTTCCATTCAAATAAGCTATGTTCTCGTTGCATCTCTTAAGTATTTCTCCTTATTAGGATGTGGATATGACAATAACCCATTAGCAAATATAAAACAGCTCATCATGCGTGTACAAGATATATAATCTTAAAACCCTCACTTCACTCTAAAGTCTCTACTTCTCTTTATCCACACCACCACATAATTTGTCTAAAGTCTCTACTTCTCTTTATCCACATCACCACATAATTTGTCACAGAACAAGGGTTGACTCGCATACCGTTTCTAATGACCAAAGTAGACTACTATTTTAATAACTTGAATAAAATGCTTAATAATACAACTCAAAATACTTACACCAAATTATTAAAGTAACCCATGAGTTTATTTATATACTATACTTAATTTATATCTCCCAATGTCTTTAGTAGCACACCACCGTTAAGTTTTATCTTTTTTATGTTTTTATTTTTTATTTAATTTTTTTTGTTTCCTTATGACAAGATATATCTAAAAAAAATATAATAATATGAACTAGAATTATAAATAAAATCATTAAAAATAAAAAATAACTATTTAACAAAAACTGAGATCAATAACACCATCAATGTCATTTATTCAATGATGTAGGTATCACGGTTACAAATGCTCCGTGCTGCATCGTATCATTGAAATTGGGGAAGGGACAGTGTGCTCCTGATCAGGTTCCGTGCACGAACAGGAATACGTATGCGTTCTGGGACGCGTTTCATCCTACCCAGAAAGCCAACGAGCTCCTCGGCGCCGGAGCTTACGAAACTCTGGCTCCATTTATTTCAGTCCCCTAACTCTGCTCGGCTCTATTAAAGGGATTCGTTTTGAATAATCTTACGTGAAGGCTAAGATGCCACTGCCACTATATTACAACTTTGTATTGCTTATCAATTTCAATGTCAGTGTCTCATTATAAGAGGTTTAAGGTCTTTGTTTTGGCCGAATGGACAAGAATTATTATTTATTAATATATGCATAGTTTTATATGTATATATAATAATATTATTTTAAATATATTATAAATTTAACATAAAATTGATCAAAAAAGTATATTAGATTGATGTACAACAAGATGTTCCCTCCAAGGAAGAGAAAAAGATCTCTATACATGGAGATAGGAACTTCACAAGAAAAAAACTAAACCGCCACACAGGAAGAATTACAAATTTCTATGCAATGATATATTATTAAAACATACTATAAAAAATAAGACTCAATAAACAAAATGATAAAAAAAAAACTATCACTATGAGCTTGCATCACTGTCATTATTTCACATGTAGCTTGAATGCATCATAGTAGAGCCTTATAAACTAAAGGTTAGAGAGGCCGCCTACTCTTAATTTTGGCATTATTAGCATCTATTTACTTTGGCCAGTGTTGTTAAATCGCATGATATGAAATACGTATGATATGTATCATACACAAAATTATACATTATATGACGTATTGTACTCACATAATTAAATCATACTAATTCTAAAAATATAGGATAAAATATACTTATTTTTTTTAAGGTTCAAGTTTATTTTAGAGACCTTTTTCAAGGTTACTAAAATGACACTAACATTTCTTATAAGATGTGTCGAGCGAACGGCGTTAACGAAAAATAATCTTTTATAATTTTACCTTTGCAATTAAATTATTTTTTAAATTATTTAATTAAAATAGAAAAAACTACTTGTCTTCCTCTCCATGTTCCACAACGCTCACTTTCTTCACAGACCGATCATCACAATTAATTGATTTTAGGATTTTTTGTTGAATTTACGGAGGAAAAATGGTCTCCAGTGGGGAATTGAGTGATTCTTGGAGGATTAGAAGAAAAGCAATAAGAGAGAGAGAGAGAGAGAGAGAGAGAGAAACGGTTAGAGAGAGAGAGAGAGACGGTTACTGAAAGTTCCTCTTCTTTCCCCGTTTCATCGACAAATGACCTCTTATTAACATCCACTGCCACGAGAGAGACTAGAGGCACACCCGCCAGCCACAACTCCAGCCACAACTCTGCCAACTCATCCCTCTTTTTTATTTTTAAATGTGAAAGAAACAAAGAGAGGGAAGGACGCCGCATAACCCCCCTCTCCGACGCCACGCCCTCACCACCTTCGTGGCCGTCACTGCCGCCGCCGTTCATTTTCGTCGTCACCGCCAACGACGACCTGTCGCCATTCACCGCCTCCGGTCTCTCTCTCTCTCTCTCTCTATATATATATATATCCAACACTGCCGTTAACAGCCACTGGCCCCCACCTCGTTGTCGCCGCGGCGGGTCGCCGGCGACGACGACGAAGGAAATGAACGGCGGCGACGGTGACGGCCACGGAGGTGGCGAGGGCGTGGCATCGGGGAGGGGGGTCGTGTGGTGTCCTTCCCTCTCTTTGTTTCTTTCTCAAATTTTTTTAAAAAGAGGGCTGAGTTGGCTGAGTTGTGGCTGGCGGGTGTGCCTCTAGTCTCTCTCTCTCTCTCTCTCTCTCAAATGCCTTTCTCTAGGTCGATACTCACTCAACGAGAAGGATAAGCAATGTGGTAAGTTTCAGACTGAGTTTGCATACATGCTGATGCTCTGTTAGCCCAATAGCTTTTTAATTTGATTTTGATGATTTTCATAATTTATTTTCTAAGAATAAATGATTTTAAATGAATAATATTTTATA
>JAOTRH010125725.1:0-14548 GCA_034768845.1 Heliamphora exappendiculata
TTGTCTCAATACTGCATCATCTTCCTCTTCCTGTTCTTTCTCCTTTTCTTTTTCACTCGACTGCCCCCTTTCCAATTAGGTTGGTTTGAAGTGTCGCCCCTGGTGAGATGTTTTACATCTTTCTCAGGATCCCACAATCCTGTTAGTGTGTCACCGGTCTTCCTTACTTCGTTCATAGGCAGAGGGCTATCAAATGCCCACAAGTTGCCCAAATCAGTGATCGCCAGTCTTCCTTTTCTTTCTTCGTCATCTTCAATAGCCCAGGTATTGTCAATCTCCTCCTAGATGTCCTCCTCAATAAACTCCACTTGTTTCTCCTGGGCGGCCCAAAAGTCAGCCCACTCAGCCCCATCTGATTTTAGCACGATCCTCACCAGCCAGTAGAATTACATGTCATCAACGTGTACCTCTTCTTCAAAAAGTTGAGAAATGGTGATTCTATCGAGCACATGGCCAAATTCATAAGGCCGAGTTGGGTAATCTAATGGCCATTCATCTTCTTCATTGTGCTCTCCCTCTTGCTGGTATGCTTGGACTATCGATTGATACCATTCTCAGGCATTATTGTTCCATTTTTCCCCATGTCTCGGCTGCCTTTAATCATTATGAACCAGCACGTCGTTGATCCTCAGCTATCGAAACATGAGGGCGTGGCAGGTGTGCTGAACAGATGTGTTGATTTGGGTCTTTCGACTCTCCCAGCGACATGTAGTTTACCCTAGCCCACCTGGCATGATTTGGCAGTGGGTTTGTGGTGACATTTGACTTTGGGGTGATCGATGGAGGAGAGATTACCTTGTTATCAATGAGGTTCTAGATTTCATGGCGGAGCCTCATACACTTGTCGGTTAGGTGTCCATGGCACTGATGAAAGGCGCAGTATTGAGAGGCATTGTACCTCGATGGCAAGGGATTGGGTATTGGCATGGGGTCTAATAGTTTGAGGAGTCCTTTCTCGACCAATCGGTTCAGAGCAGTGGATAACAGGATGTTAAGAGGAGTAAAAGTTCTTTGCGGCCGTTGCTATGTTTGCTGACCATCGCTTGACTGTTGAAAGTTTTTTGTTTGATGAGTGGAGGAAGAAGGGTTCAAAAGATTTACCTCACCCGAGCGGGACACGAGGTTAGTTGTGGTGGGTTGATTTGTGGGGAAGGTCCTTCTTGGTGGTTTTGGTTGGATTCTGTCTTCTCAATATTATTGAATTGGATAGCATCCTCAATTTTGCACCCCAGCGTCGAACAGCTGTTCAAAGGTGGAAAATGATTGCGTGATGAGGTAGCGCTTCAACGGAGACTGTAGGTTCTTTACCACCATCCTTACTTGCTCCTTTTAAGAAGGTCAGTTTGTCATTTTAGCGACCTTACCTCTCCAGCGGGTCAAAAAGTCAACAAATGACTCTTTGCTTTCTTGACGAGTGGTCTTTAGCTCCCGAGTGGTTACATCTAGCTGAACATTGTAACTGTATTGACTGATAAATGCAGTGGCTATATCTTCCCAGGTTCTAGTCTTAGCCACTTTCAGATAGAGGAACCATCTTTGTATTGCCCCAGAAAGTGATCGGTGGAATAACTAAGCCTTAAGTTGGTCATCGATCCCCATGGGGGATAAGCTTCCGACATACATTCTCAAATGAATGCGGGGATCTCTGGTGCCTTTGAACTTCTCCATCTCTAGCATTTTGAACATTTTTGACAGTTTTTCATCTGGAAACAGGCATAAACTGCCTACATCCAGCATGTATTCTTCTACTCCTTTTGCCTTTCTCAGTACCTTCTCCATCCGATCAATCTTTTTTGCCAGCGTGAATTTCCTGGTCTGAGCAGTATTCTCATCTTCTATCATGATTGAGCGGGGAACCTGAGGTGGTACAGCAACCTATGGTAATTTTTGCCATTCTCGTTCACATTGTCTGGATGTCCATTCACACCAAGCATATGGGTCTGAATTGCTTGTATCTGTGCCTGGCACTGGTTTTGAGCTTGGGTCTGTTGCTCCACAGCCTGCTGTATCTCGGTAATAGCCCTCATCAGAGCTGTCAAATTAACTTCATTTTCTGCCATGTCAATTAACTCAGATACTCTGCGCAGTCTGTCTGTTTCTGATCTTACCCAAATTCGTGTCGACTGTACTCTTCCCGGATCAATGGTAACTCACAAAAAACTTAGATTGCACAAGCAGAATAACCAGTCTCAGGCATTTTTTAAAAGAACGTTCAGACAACAGACAGTAGATATCCCTGATACTCAAAACAATTGAAACTGAAATAATGCCCATACCGGGCTCATACCACCAGCATAACAACTGAAATTAGGGGATAGATCAACCAAGCTCTAGGGGAAAGGTTCTGTTTAAGCAGACGGTATTCTGGCAAGACGACAGTTCTAACCCTTAAGAGACTGGTTCGACCTATGATTCTAAAGGGAAAAGTATAGCACCATGTTAGGGAAACAGATCTAACTCTCTAGGATCCTGATAAAAAATAGGCAGCATAACGATAAAGAGAAAGGACTAACTCTCATAGATATGTCAAGGATTTGAGAGAAGCGAGCCTAAACAAAGGCAGAGAAAACCAACAACCCGGGAAGAATTTGGAGGAGAGAAAAATTACCCTAGAGGTGTTAAACAAAATACGAACATGACCCCGAGAAGAAAACTACTATGTGAAGGCCAAATATGGTGAAGAATAAAGACTCGGGTAAGAACCCGAAGGAGGAACTAACTTAAACGAAGGAAAACAGAAAAACTCAGGCCAAACCCAGGAAATGACTAGCCTAATCGAAACAAATAATCCTAACAATATACCATCAAAACATACAATAAAGAAAAACACATAATTCTACTAGGGTTAACAGCACCTAATTGGGGGGTTCTATGTTCACTATATGCAAAAGGCTGAATTTGGTTTATTGAACAGGGTGCCTTCTAAATAGAGTTGGGTATATACCTCCTATGCCTGTAGTGGTGCAGGACATGGTCAAACAGTATACCCGAACTCTTTTACTGTACCTACGAAAGCGTGCAGTCAGCAAGGGTTGCCCGTCTTCCCAACAATTCTCGAAATGGATTAACGTTCTGGGCTTCAGGTCGACCAGGCAGGGGGTTGAAGAACAATACATATGCATGCAGAAATGCAAATGAGAAATTTTATTAGGAACCAATGATACTTTTGAGTCTAACCCTCTTATTTGATTTTGAAAACCAGTCCCCGGTAGAGTCGCCAGAAAGTACAATAGTTTTGGGATTTGGGGGTTAAAAATAAAGGAATTCAAAGATGTTTTAAAAAATATTTTAAACACCTTGAAAACCAAATTTTGAAAATCTTTTTTGTTGAAAATAGAATCGCCACTTAGTTTTTGAGAAAAACTAAGAAAAATAAAAATTGCTACTGATCTTGAAAACGTTAACAAGAGAAAAGAGGGTTCGGGGGCTAAGGTACGAATCGGAGAAGGTGTTTGGCACTCTGTTCGCCTAACTATAAAGTTGACCTCTACTAATTATTATTGGTTCTTTAATATGATTTCTCAAATGCATGCAAATAAAAAAAATGAGGGTGAAGAGAGAACATTCAAAATTAAATATGAAAAATACATAAAATATGTATATAACACTCCAAAATAAATAAGTGCCAAAAGAAAAATTCTAAATCCTATAGCATTAAATTCTATCTAAAGGATACATGAAACACATACCCACATTCAATATTATACTATGGAAGACAAATTAAGTTAATAGAGGAAGATTTTAAATAAGATTTAACATCTTATATTTTTAAGAGAAAATAAAAAAAAATAGAGAAAAATAAAAGAGATAAAAAGAAAATTAGAATTTTATTTTAAAGAGAAAATTATGATATTTTTTTGTGATTTTTGATTTAATAAAATAAAAGAAAAGAAGGATAAAAGGGGAATCATAAGAAAATAGATTTTTTTTTGTAAAAGAGATGAATGCTAATATTATAAGAAGAGAAATACTAAATGGAACTTTATTAAAGTTAATAAGAAGATAAAAGACAAGAAAAGAAAATTACACTAATATTGAAAGAAAAGAAAAGAAAATAGAAAGTATAAGTTAGAAAATGAATATTAAGCTAAAACAAAAATGAAATGAAGTATTAGTATTTAAAGAAAAAAAAATAGAATACTTAAAGGAAAAGAGATAAGGCATTATGAGAAAAAATAAAGTTGATGATAAAAGAAAATAAAATGCTAGATCAAAAGAAAATAAAATGCTAGAAATATGAATTGTATTGAAAAGAAAAAAAAAATAAATGAAATAAAAACCGAAACATTAAACTAGTGCTTAAAAGAAAAATAAAAAAAAAATAAGAAAGAAAAATAAATCCTAAAATATTAAAACAAAGTTAAGAAAATAAAATAACACTTAAACTAATATTATAAGCAAAGAAAGGATAAATAAATGGTACATTAAGAAAGAAATTACATTAAATTAAAAGAAAAGAAATAAGACTTATTTTTTAAAGCGACATTACATAAAAAAAGTAAATGCTAAGAAAGAAAGTTAAGCAGCTATTAAATGAAAGTTAAGAATTAAAATAGAACATTAAATTAATGATACAAGAAATGAAATAAAATAAAATACTAGTAAAAAGAAATTAGATTAATTAGAGAAAAAGGAAAGTAAATAATACTATAACATTAATTTAACATAAAAATAAAGAAAAGGAGAATAAAATGTTAAAATTTAAATGGATGTAATATTGATGATTACAACAATTTTATGTAAGTGTGCTTTATATTATAACAATAACGACATTATTTAGCCGTATTGTTAATTGATGTTAGTACTAATTAATGAATTAATTAAAAAAAGATAATGTGCTTAGTGTGAAAGTGTAAATTACGAAATTAAAGTAACTAAATTAAATGAAATTAAAGTAACTAAATTAAATGAAGCAATGTAAATGATGACAAGATTAACTATGCAAATAAAAAGGAATACATGAATTGAGATTAATTATAACCCGATCACCCCAAAAGATAGAGAATATGGTTAAAAAGACCGGGGATCCAAGCGAGGTACCTGGATTGCCGGGGAATCCTCAAGTCGGGAAATGTGCTCCATTATCCAATCCTCGGAGGGTACCCAAGCAATGTAAGTTTCAATGTAGGTATGGGAGATTAGGGACTCGATATCTCGAGAGGGTTCCGGCGTCGGTGCTCGGGATCGCTCGGTATATCGACAGAGTTTCTCTCACTCAGAATTCCCTCTTAAAACATATGCCGGGGTACGGTATTTATAGAATTCTTCAACCAATGAGGTGTTGCCACGTTTTGGGATACGTCAGGCCATTTGGAATTGGCAGCCGCTGGGTTGGAAAAGGTTATATTGGCGGCCACCACAATGTGAGTTGGTGGTCGCCACGTTGGCTAGGGTTTCCAAGAGGTTCAATTGACGGCTGTCACAATGAACATGGTGGTCGCCACTTCTGGCAATGACTTAGGCAATAAGTTATTGATGGTTTGGTACAATTTTATTGGTTTCAAAAATTTTAAAGGTTTTTGATAACTGGGTTCAAATACCGAGCTTAGATCACCTCCCGAGTATTGTACTGAGGTACTATTTTACCTGTTCTCATCATCGAATTCGCCTAAGATTAGGCAGGATTAAATTGGGATGTCTATAGTATCATGAACTATTTAAATTTAAATAAGAATTTAACAACGAGGTTCAAAATATTTAAAATCAAATTATTAGTAGTATTTCACAAAAATTTCTTTATATAGACACTATACATAATTTTTATTTCCCAACGATATGGAATGGGATGTCACACTTCTCTTCTTATCCAATGGCAAAAAATAATTCACGAGCTTATTTCCTATGATTGATCCTATTTTAGTCAAATATGAGGTAATTAATACCATGGTACTATCTCATTTTATTAAAGAAACATGAACCAATTAAATACGGTATAAGTAATCTCCTTTACTATCTATGGTATTAAAAAACATGTAAAACTTACATATTACTTTTCTTTTCTTTCTTCCCTAATTCAAATTGACAGATTAAATATGAAGAATATACATACGCTCCATATATATTCTACTATATGTTTTACTTTTCTTTTCTTTCTTCCCTAATTTAAATTGACAGATTAAATATGAGGAGTATACATATGCTTCATATATATTCTACTATATGTTTTATTCTATTAAGACAATTTTGATGGATTTCATCCCAAATTTTGGTATGAAATGGTCATAACACCATTTTATGAAATGAGTCGTCCTATTTTAAAGAATCGCGTCCATGATCAGAACTTCCTAAACTTATGTTATAGAGTGAAAGATAGATATAATACGAGGCACTTGTAGCATTGTATCATCAAATATGGCCTTTTTATTTTATATAAAAATTAATCAAAATACAATATATTGTAATATAATGTTACTTTTTGCTTGCTTCAAAGTGTATAATTAGAATCGGTGCTGGTGCGAATGGAAGAGAGAGAGAGAAGAAAGGAAGAGAGAGAGAGGAAAGAGAAAGAGAGTGAGAGGAATTGGGAAACACAAACACAACACAGTTAGCACACAACACAGACCGACCAAAGACAATATTAAAGCAGAGAGAGAGAGAGAGAGAGAGAGAGAGAGAGAGGGGGGAGGGTGGAATGATGACAAAAGGGCTTTTTTTAAACCTAGGTTCTGTTTTGGGATAATTATTGATTTAACTTATCTTTGGATTAATTTTTTTTAAAATATTTTTTTTTTAAAAATTCTTAAAAAGTCTATTTAGTTGGTTTTAATTAGCTTTTTTAATATATTTTTATATTTATTTTATTACTAAAAAATCTAAAAAAAAGCTAGTCCGTACATAGATTTACTTATTTGATGTTATATATTTTTGTTTTCAATAAATTTTTTTTTTATTATTTAATCAAACTGTTATATTTTTAGACTCTTTCATTGAGACAAACTGAAAAAAAAACAAATTTTAATCAAAATATTAAAAAAAAATTTAAAAAAAAGTTAAAAAAAGTTTTAAAAACCAAATTTTATATTGTTTATTTTCGTCTCTAGTGAATGTTTTTTTATATTTTAATCAAAATTATTTTTTTATTTTTTTATTTTTTTATTTTTTTATTCCATCTCATCAACATTAAAAGAAATAATAAAATAAAAAAAAAACTTTTAAAAAATAAAAATAAGTAAATTTTGTGACATTTAGCCCAAACAGGGCATCTAGTTTCCTTTGGCTTTGGTAGCTGGGTCAAGCGCCCACCCCCACCCCTCGTTATTTTCATAATAGGTCTCTCACTCGCTATTTCCACGCCAACCCTTTCTGCTTCCCCAAGACCCATGTAATCATTGTGTCTTGGAACGCACTCCATCCCTCCACTTCTCTCCCTCTCTCTCTCTCTCCCTCTCTACATATCTATCTATACATACACATTTGAACATTTCTCTGTTTTAATCATTCTTCACTTTTACAATAATATTTTTCTTAGATTCCCATTTACCTTTTTGAGATGTTTTGTTTTGCTAGCAATTTACTACTCAAAAATAAAATAAAATGTTAAATGTACAAATTTCAATACAAATTTAGATACAACATTTTTATATAGATAAGTCGTGACACAATTGTATAAGATCTATTTCATGTAAGAGGAGTGTTAGAATTCGTGACTCGTAGATATGCATATAGTAAATTTCAAAATTAAAAGTATTCAAAAAAATTTATTTAGAATTTGAAATAGAGAATTAAGATTCATTTTACTAAATTTGAAATACAAAGTATACATTACTTTTGTGATACAATTTTGGGTGTATTTTTTGAGTACATAATTTTTTTTTCTTAATTTTGGTAAAAATCATAATTTTTTTGTGCTCTACCCCCATTTCAATATATCCTCACTCTGTTATGAATAGGTTTTTTTTTTCCATCAGGGATAAAAACTGGAATGATGACATTGTTTGTTTTTTTCAATTTGTATAATTGTACCGGCCCTTGATTATATAAAATAGATACTTTTAATAGATACTTTGCATTTATGAATACATATATATATATATATATATATCTATAATTTATATTAAACATATAAAAGACTAAAATACAAAAAGATTATATTTCATCCATGTTTCTCTATCCTCGATATATTTTGACTCCCCCAGCTATTTTCTCAATCTTTTCTTTCTATTTTCGTCTTGATCAAATAAAAAATAAAAATAAGACTTGTACTTCATTCCTACTGTGTTCGCTCCATTGTCATTCTTAAATTTTGCTAATATATTTCATTTTTTTTTAAAATTAATTTGTTAATTGAGGCAATATCACATGAAGGTTGTGATTTTGGCTCTAATTGACAATCTTTACTTTTTGACTTTTGACAAAAAACGTCAAAAGGCTAAGATTATCCATTTGGCAAAAAAATTAAAAAATTAAAAAAATAAATAAAAACACAAATTTTCATAATATTCTATTAAAATTCCTACCATTTTTAAAATATAATAATACTCCACATTTATAACTTATTTACTACAACTAATAACTACATATAATTATTAATATTAAATATATAAAATAGTAAAATTGTCCACATTGAACAATAATAAAACAAAAACTAGCAAATAACAAACTTAAAAAAGCTAGCTTAAAGGTTAAGTTACCAAACAACCTATTTTAATTCTAATTTAACTTTTTAACTAAAACCTGAAAAGAAAAAAACGCTCTAGTTGCCAAACGGGGCTTTTAATTATTTTGATGGTATAATTTTCTTTCTCATTTTTATTTGTTGACTACGCGTGTTGTCCGAGACTACGTTACTGGTCTTTCCTCTAGATCATTTGTCCCCCAATCATCTCGATTGGTACTATTTTAATTTTTTCATACACTATTTGTTAAATTGTTAAATTTGCATTACTCAAATCAATGAGACTAAATTAAAATTTTAATGAATTATTAATGAGTTATGTTGAAACTACTTATATTTGCTGTACTAGTGTGGTTTAAATTGCTTAGAGTATTAAAATATGATAGATTTTATTAAAATTAAATTGTGTTGACAGTGTTTTTCAGCATGAATTATTCCTAGCTAGTTGCTTACGTGGTATTTTAACTAACAATTAGAAAAAAAAAATATTTTGGATACAATAATATGAACATATCTTTATTATTAAGTAGATATATAAAAGATAAATATTTTTTGGATAATTATAAACAATAAATATTGACTATTCACTAATCGTATATTAAATATATGATAAGTGAACATTCAGTATTCAACTGCTAGCACCCACTTAACTAATACAACTAACAAACTAACTTTCATATGAGCCGACTTACACTTTCAGTTAACACACATTCCTCTCGATGTTGTTACCAATAGCTATTTCGGAGTCAGTCTTCATATCTCTAATATCCCCCCCCCCCCCCCGCCGTAAGCTAATGGGAGTTGGGCGAACCATGAGTTTGAACCGAAGATCATTGAATCGAGAACTGGATAACGGTTTGGTAAGAACATTAGCGAGTTGAAACTAAGATGAAATATGACAAATTTAATTTGTAATTGCTTAGCAAGCCAATCTCTCTCGAACAAAGTGATAATTCATCTCAATGTGCTTGTTACGAGCGTGAAACACTAGATTGGCAACCAAGGAGATACCTAATTTATTCTCACACCACAACGTAAGAATGGAGGAACCAACAATGTGAAAGTCTTTTAAGAGCATTTGTAGCCAACTAAGCTCAGCAGCAGCCTAAGCTAAAGCACGGTATTCGGCTTCAGTGGATGATCGAGCCATTGCAGCCAGCTTCTTTGCAGACCATAAGACAATATTGGGGTCAAGAAAAACACATAGACCAATAGTTAATTTCTTGTCCATGGCATCATTAGCCCAAATAGAATCTGAGTAAGCTGTGAGATGAAAGTCACTATGAAAAAATTAAAGACCATGATAAAGAGTGCCCTTGATATAACGCAGTATCCTCTTGAAAGTAGAAAAATGGGCCATGGTGGGACAATGCATATACCGACAAGCAGTGTTAACAGCAAAGGCCAAATCCGGTCTAGTGACGGTGAGATATTGAAGAGCACCAACCACCTTCCTATAATGAGCAGGATTTGAATAAGCAATAAAGGAGGAGCTAGAAACAAGGGGTTTAAGGGACATCAGAGATGGATAAGGTTTACAATCTAGCATACCAGAGTTAGAAAGAATATCTAAGGCATACTTAGATTGGGAAAGAAAATAACAGAGGAGGTAGATTGAATAGAGATGCCAAGAGAATATGAGATGTCACCAAGCTCACGCATTGAGACAGCAGTATGCATTCGGGAAATGAGAGACTGAATATGAGATGAGTTATTCCCAGCAATCAAAATGTTATCCACATAAACTAAAGAATAAGTAATGGAAGTGGAAGTATGTTATGTTTGGAGAAATATAACGCTACAAGATGCATGCTCAGCGATACAGAAAATATGTCTTTATTAACTTTTAAATATTACAATAAACAGAATTTACAAAGAACGAAATTACAGAAATAATATGAACAAAATATGCAAACCGAGTCCTGCAAACGTAGTTTCCTTAAAAATGATTCACCGCCTACCGAGTGTGTTGTAGGTTTTTCACCGGCGTCACTCTCCCAAGATGAAACGGTTGACCCGAACGTTAGAACATTACTAAGGATCAGCTACGAATGCACCTCGTCTGCCTCTTTCTCTCTCTCTCTCTCTCTCTCTCTCTCTCAACTTACAATTGTAATCTAGTCTCTCTCTCTTACTCCTCTTGTATTCTGACTCACTCACCTCTTTTATGTTCTGTCATGCCTTATCAGAATACTAGGAGCCTTTATATAGAATTTTCTTTATGGAGGATTATACTAGAATTGAACTGGCAATTGAATGGCCAATTCAACTGTCAATTGAATTCTGGTATTAAATCCAATTCAATGGCCTGAATTTAATTGGAAATTGAATGGCCAATTCAATTACTAATTGAATTCAGAAAATAAAGCCAATTGAATTCATAAATTCCAACATGTTGAACATATAAAGAATTATCTAAGTAGCTACTTTTAAAACCAGCTGAGAGTAGAAAAGAGGAGAAAGTTGAGTACCAAGCACGTGGTGCTTGTTTGAGGCCATATATATATGGCTTTATGGCTTTATGAAATTTACATACAAGATGAGATGAATTGGAAGAAATAAAGCCTGAGGGATGGGACATGTAGACATCCTTAGCTAGTTTACCATGCAGAAAAGTGTTGAAAATGTCAAGTTGTTTAATGGGCCACTTGGAGGATAGAGCAAGGGAGAGAAAGATGCGAATAGTTAGTTGTTTAGCAACGGGTCTAAAAGTCTCATGAAAATCAATTCCCTTCTCTTGATTATAACCTTGGAAACTAACCTAGCTTTGTATCTAGCAATAGACCCATCAGAATTTCGTTTCAGTTTAAAGACCCATTTACAGTAAATTACATTAGCATGAGAGGGTGGCTCAACAAGAGTCCAAGTGTGTTGACGTTGGAGGGCATTATATCCATCCTGCATTATAGCAGTCCAATGTAGAGATTTAAGAGCTTCAGAGACTGATTTGGGTTAAGGAGAATGAAGCACAACAACTAGACAATGGGTTTTGGAGGAAGACTTAGATCTTGTAACCATGGGATGACAGTTGGAAATGGAGATGAAAGGATTAGAAAGAGTTGGAGGTTTAGGTAAAATAGGAATGGTGAGAGAAATAGCTGGGGGAGAAGATTCAATGGGAGCTGAACAAGAAGCAGATGAAGTTATATGGGAACTCGAACAAGTAGAGAACTTAGATAAGGACCGAGAAGGAGTATGAGAATTAGAGGGAGGACTATGCAAGATGCTAGATTGAGAAGGAGAGGATGAGTGCGAGATTGAAGACTAAATAACAGGAGAGTGTAGACACTCCAATTTGACCAAGCCGAATCTTAGGCACTCATCTAGAATGCTCTCCAATAACGAAAATATAGGAATTATGCTCAAGGATATTCCCAAGTAAGCAAATTCTGGAATTCAATTCAAAATCCAAAGAAACCATATCATCTTGATCATGCGTACAAACTCAAAATAACTTTGTATAGGCTGAAACAGACCCCCAAAGCTTAGTATGAAAGACTAATCACCTTCTTGGTTAATTATGATTTCATTAGAGGGAGTGTGTATAACCCTATTCATTAAAAAGGACAAGACAGATATACTAATCGCACAGATTTTATATTGATGATATTATGTTTGGATCTACGTGTGAATCTCTTGCCCTTTTCTTTTCTAAATATATGTATAAGGAATTTGAAATCAGTATGGTACGTGAATTAAACTATTTTCTAGGCTTACAAATTAAATAGTCTGATGATGGGATTTTTATCTTACAGTCAAAATATGCAAAAGGCATAATTAAACGATTTAAGTTAGAATCTACTAAACTAATTCGAACCCCTATGAGTACATCTGTGAAATTTTCAAAAGATAGAAAGGGTTAAAATGTTGATCAAACTATGTTTAGAAGTATGATTGGGAGTCTTTTGTACCTTACAGCCAGAAGACCTGACATTGCATTTAGTGTTGATATTTGTGCTCAGTATCAGTCAAATTCAAAGGAATCACATTTAACTGCTGTTAAAAGAATTATTCGATATGTGAATCCCACTATTGAATTTGGCATTGGTTCTCCAAAAATATTGACGCTAACATTGCAGGTTTTTCTGACGCTGATTGGGCTGGATGTGCAGATGACAGAAAAAAAACCTCAGGAGGTTGCTTCTATATCGGTAACAATTTGGTGTCTTGGCATAGTAAGAAATAGAATGTTATATCCTTATCTACAACTAAGGCTAAGCATATTGCTACTGGTAGTTGTTGTACTCGGTTACTTTGAATTAAACAAATGCTATCTGAACATGGTCTAAACCAAGAGTCTATAATTATCTACTGTGATAATACAAGTACTATAAACATCTCTAAAAATCATGTTCAACACTATAGAACTAAGTACATAGACATAAAGCATCATTTCATCCGTAAGTTAGTTGAGGATAACATTATCACTCTTGAGTATATTGACACCGAAAGATAACTGGCTAATTTGTTGACAAACCCACTGAAAGCACTCTAATTTGAATTTCTTATGAAATCAATTGTAATTGGCATTTTGAAAAAGTAAAAAAATTGGGTTTGTTTTTTTTTTTTTCCCTCTCAAACTATACTTCTATTTATGTCTTGTGTCTCAATCCTATGTGAAACATCTCAAAAGATTGTCTTAAGGATTGTTTCGGGAAGAAATTGGAGAGTAAGTTTCCTGTGAGCTTATGAGAAAATGTCTTAATCTAATGTTTCTATATGTGAGGTTAAATATGCATGTGACACAGACTTGAACTTTGTCGAGAAATTCTATTTAATTGACCATTATAGTAGAATCCTATTGTTGATATTGATGTCTACAACTACCCCCATTTGATTATCTATTCATTGCTTCTCTCTTATTCAGAACTGTTTATGTTATACACTGCTGACAAAAATGGATTCCTATACAAACCTTGCATTTTCGTTTGTTATAGTGTGAAAGTCGTTGTTTATGTTGTAATTTTTCTTTACTTGTGGAAATGGCTACCTATACAATCCATTCTTTCTTGTTCGTTTTAGTGTGCCAGCCACCATTTATGTAATTGAACATTCATACTTACAGAAATGACTACCTATGCGAACCTTATCTTCTCGTTCATACTAGTGTGATAGCCGCCGAATAAAACGTAAACTATTGGTTTATATTGACATTTCTTTTTGAAGGGGAGCTTATGTATTTCTTCAATAGATACACATTGGAACTCTACTATGTTTGACTTCAAATTTTTAAGTTTCTTGTTGATATGCAACATTGTTTACTGCCTATTGATCTCACATATGGCCTATAAATTGTCTTTATGGACACATTTCGTAAGAAACTACATTCAATTTCTCTGAAATTTCCAACTGACAGATCTTTAATCTCTCTTTTCACTTGTTTCATACTATAATGTTTTAACTTGATGAACCATTGAGTTACAGTTAATGGGATTTCTTTTTTGCGTGTGTGTTTTTTAGCTGTTTAGTTTTAAAGTCTCCTTTGAAAAACTTTGTTTTCAATGGTAATTTAAAAGTGTTAGAACTAGGCAACCTAAGAGAGGGGTGAATTGGGTCTTTAAAAAAGACAATAGTAATTTAAAAACTTTTTAAATTTTTTTTAATATAGCAATAAAGTAAGATATGCAGATATATAACCAATGCAAATATTAAAAGATGAGGGATTGAGAAATAGAACAAGACACCAGGAATTTATAGTGGTTCGGCTTTATCCTAGCATACATCCACTCTTTAAGATCTCACTTGAGTATTTTCATTATTCAGAATACTTCCGGGCGTATTTCAAGCCTTTACAAGTTTTAAGATTTCACTTGAGCTATCTGAATGTTTACGGTAACATTCACAAGCCTGTTACAGTTTCAAGAAGATCCTATGAAAATAAGCCCATATTTTCTTCTAATCTCTCTTGAACTCTTCTTTGATGAGTTTCACTCA
>JAOTRH010125756.1:0-14547 GCA_034768845.1 Heliamphora exappendiculata
ATTAGGAAGAGAAACTTAAGGTATGGATTTTATATTTTTAGAATTATAAGTGATAATTTAATAATATAAACACTCTATAGAGCTTCAATACTACAGAACTCGTAGTCTCCCATAACCCAAGGCCTGAAGGTTCACTAAACCTACGCTTTGATACCAACTGTAATACCCCATGTGAGACCCTGACTCATTTTCTTTTTCGGCGTTTTCGGACGCGGGTTACGCGTTTTCGTTTGAGCATGTTTTAATACTTTTGATGCATGATCGAGGTTAGATATGCATGCGGGTAGGTTTCCGGGGCCGTGGAGTGTTGCAGCACGAATTTTGAAAAATTTCAAAAAAGATATTTTGGAAGCCTATAAATACATAGAGTTAAATATTTTCAAAAAGATATTTTTTAAAACTTAGCTCCTAAGTTTTTTTTTTCTGCCTTCTCTCAAAGTTCTCGGGGGCCCGGGGCTTGGTTTTCGACGATCAGACTGTGGATTCTTGGTATCGGCATCGAGGGCTACGCAACCATCCGATCAGATTTTGATTTTGACGAAGCTCGACTTTACACGTGGTTCGAGGCATCGAGTTTTTAAGTCACCGAGGTAGGATCCTAGACTCTCATGTCTTATAAGGGTGCTACGTATAATTGTGTGTGTTTTTAACGGTTAGATTGTTGTAGATCTGATTTTATTTCAAGAAAATTGGATTTTGATTTCAAAAATGGGTTTTGTGTTGATTTCGGTGGATGGAATCGGGTTTCGAGGTTTTTCGTTCGGTGATTCTAGATGTTTTGGGCTTGTGTATGTCCGTGGGTATTATATATATGCGAATCGATAAGTTTAAGTGTGTTTTTGAAGCATCATAGTGGGTGTTGGAGAGTTTGGAGGCTTAGAACACAAAGAATAGGAAAATCTGGATTTTTCTCGGGTGGTAGCTTGCTTGAGCGCTTAATGTTCGCTCGAGCAGATTGGCTGCGCAAGGCCTTTTTGTTTTGATGTTATCTCCCTTGTTCAGACTCGGAATTATGTCGTTTTTGTACTCAAATTGAAGCCCGGGAAGTCCTCTTTCCAATGAAACCTCTCTCACCTTAAAATGGTTTTTGTAGAAAAAGTTATGATCAAAAGAGTGGAGGTGTGTTAGGATTTTTAAATTGTTTTCCACCTATTTTTGGCCGAATGTTTGGGAAAATATTGTTTTTCATCCTTGTTGGCCCTTTTAACCTAATTCCATGTTTTGTGGGGTGTTGTGGTGTTCTTGTAGGTGTTATGGGTTTGTGTTGTCCCTGTTGGGCATGCGTGGGTTCGTGTTTGCCGTGTTGGACGTGTGTGAGCCTATTTTGATCGTGTTAGGGCCTTGGGAGTTTGTTGGTGTTTTGTGCTTTAGTGGTTGGTTATTTGGTTTCCAATTAGCGTCCTATGGTATTCAATTGATTAATTTATGAGAATTATTTGATTCAAATACCTGTGGATTCTTTTTGGGGTTCGGTTGGTTGTGTGATGGCTTTGGGAGTCGTGTTGTGGCCTCTCGGTCGATTGGGTTATGGGGCTCGATCGACTGCTCTCCTCTAGTAATTTTAGTTGATTGGATTATGGGGTTCTGTCAATTGAAGTCATAGAGAGGGTGTTGGTCATTTCATGTGGGGTGTTGGTGCACGGTTGTGTGCGTGGTGGTTCGTGCATCGTTGCGTGCGGGGGTTTAGTTTTATTTCTCGGTTTAAGTTTTCTCCCAGCGTTGACCGCTTGAGCGGTGGTTGAGCGCTCGAGCGGGGTGGTGCCAGAGTGTTGGGTCGGTGGTTGACCGCTCGAGTGGGGTGATGGCAGAGGGGTATGTCGGTAGGGGACCGCTCGAGCGGTGGTTGAGTGCTTGAGTGCTTGGGCTGTGTTGGCCTTCGGGTTAGGTTTTGGTTTTGGTTTTTTATATCATTGGTTGTCCCGGTGTGTGACTGGATCCTGATTTGTGGATGGGCCATTCGGGTATCGAATGACGGTGTGTGTGGCATGTGATGTCGTGTCGGGTCATATGGCGGGTGGCGTCTTGATGTGAAGTTATATGTGGCTTTGTGCTTTTATAACTGGCTTATACATTTATAACTCTGTTTATTATATACGAAATATGTAAGTGGATTACATAAGGTGATATCGTTATTTGTAACGTGATTTATGCTTTAAAACCTAGAGTTTTATATGCATGTGACGTGGTTTGGGGAACGTCGTGTTGATACATGGTTATATGCTTTAAATCCTGATTTAGGTTTGTATATGTGTATGAAATGGATTAGATGAATATGTGATCAAGTAGATATCAATCCTGGTTGATGATGCACGTGTGCGTGCGTGAGTGTATGAGGTAGGTTGCAAAAGTCGGTGTATGAGGTAGGCTGCGAAAGCCAGTTTATAAGGTAGGCTGTAAAAATCGGTGTGTGCGCGATTTCTAACGAATTAAAACGAGATCCTAATGAGGCACGGGTGTGTGTGTGTGTGTGTGTGTGTGTGTGTGTGTGTGCGATATCTAATGGATTGAAACGAGATCCTGATGAGGCACGGGAGTGGGTGTGGGTGTGGGTGCGATATCTGAAGGCTGAAATGTGGTCTTGAAGAGGCACGTGTACATATATTGCTTGTATTGCATATTGGAACGGATAGTTCGATTTTCTTAAAAATGTATTATCGGCCTACGAGAGTTAAAATACTATATTAACGGCTTGCGGGAGTCATAATACTCGAATCATTTTCAAGGCTCTAATGAGTTCACAAATAATTTTTATCCTCGCTTTTCTATTGCATGAGAAAACTTATTTTTATTGGCTCTGGTGAGTCGTGATCTAAAATTATTTTCAAATTGTTTTATTAGCTTGAAAGAGAGTTAAAAACTGTACTTCTTTTATCGAGCATGTTTAGCATATACTGCATGTGTTGTTTAGAATTTGCTGAGCTTTTGGCTCACGGTATGAGATTTTGCTTTTCTTCAGGTACCGGTCGCTCAGGTTGATCAGGAGGTGCTAGAGAGGTGAAAGTGCTTTAGCCTTCCTTTTGTTCTTTCTATTACATGTATATGTTGTAACACGTTTTTCGGTGTTGGAACCGTATAGTATAAGCTTTTGGCGTTGGAGCCTTATGTTTTGTAAGCCGTTGGGCGTTTATATATACAACGCAGTATGGTTTATTTGAGAGTGCATTCTCGGTTGGGTTGTATGCATGGTAGTTGTGGGTGTTTCACGTGACCCAGAATTTGGGGCGTGAGAAAATGGTATCAAAGCTCTGGGTTCAAATACCTATGAGCCATGGGAAGGGGGTGTATCCCGTGTGAGATTGATTGCATGTGTTTAGACGCTTTGATAACATGAACGTGTTAGCATGTTAAGCATGAGAATGTTGTGTATATGTGAGCATAGGGGTTGAACTGTGGGATTGATTAGTCCTGCCTTTGGGTTAACAAACTTGGAAGCCAAGTTAGAAACGCGCTTAGCTGACGTGAATTCTAGCTGGGAATCTGAGTAGGTTATCCAGATTGACGCGTAATTCTTGTCGGTTCTCCTCGGTATGTGGTGTTATTTTAAGCATGAATCAATGTGGCTATGTGTTAGCATGCTTATGTGGTTCGTGTTTATATGATGCATCTTACATTTTGCGCTGTTTTCGTATAGACGTGTTGTTTGCGCAGAGAGGGCGAGGTTGTGTTTGTGGCTGTTACCGTGGGTTTGGAGTTGGTGCTGGATCAGTGAGTGGGGTGCTGTGTTAAGGTAGTTGTTGGTGACGATGTGAGGTTGGGGTGAGTTGTAGATCTCGAGTCTTTGAGATAGTAAGCCATTGTTTAGGATGCCTGACCTTGTTTGACTATATCATAGGAATAGTTTGGCTGACCGTCTCGTATACCTGTGTCGATTGCGATTGACGGTTTATTTCTTTGACCTTGCGCTGAATTTCGGGGGTGAAATTCCTTTAAGGGGGTAGAGTTGTGAGACCCTGAACCATTTTCTTTTTTGGCATTTTCGGACGCGGGTTACATGCTTGCATTTGAGCATGTTCTAATGCTTTTGATGTATGATTGGGGTTAGATATGCATGTGGGGTTCCGGGGGCCGCGGGGTGTTGCAGCACAAATTTTGAAAAGTTTTAAAAAAAGATATTTTGGAGGCCTATAAATATCTGGAGTTAGATATTTTCTAAAACTTAACTCCTAAGTTTCTTTTTTTTTTCTCTACCTTCTCTCTAAGTGCTGGGGGCTCAGGACTCGATTTTCGACGATCAAACTGCGGATTCTTGGTATTAGCATCGAGGGCTACGCAATCATCTGGTCAGATTTTGATTTCGGCGAAGCTCGATTTTACACGTGGTTCGAGGCATCGAGTTTTAACTCACCGAGGTAGGATCGTAGACTCTCATGTCTTATATGGGTGCTATGTATAATCGTGTGTGTTTTTAACGGTTAGGTTGCTATAGATCTGACTTTGTTTCAAGAAAATTGGATTTTGGTTTCAAAAAGGGGTTTTGTGTTGATTTTGGTGGATGGAATCAGGTTTTGAGATTTTTCGTTCTGTGATTCTAGATGTTTTGGGCTTATGTATGTCCGTTGGTGTTATATATATGCGAATCGGTAAGTTTAAGTGTGTTTTGAAGCATCATAGTGGGTGTTGGAGAGTTTGGAGGCTTAGAACACGATGAATAGGAAAATTTGGGTTTTTCTCAGGTGGTAGCTTGCTCAAGCGCCTGATGTTTGCTCGAGCAGACTGGCTGCAAAGGGCCATTTTGTTTTGATGTTATGTCCCTCGTTCGGACTCAGAATTAAGTCGTTCTTGTACTCAAACTGAAGACCCGAAAGTCCTCTTTTCTATGACACATCTCTCACCTTAAAATGATTTTTGTAGAAAAAGCTATGATCAAAAGAGTGGAGGTGTGTCAAGATTTTTAAACTATTTTTCACCCATTTTTGGCTGAATGTTTGGGAAAAGGTTATTTTTCATCCTTATTGGCCCTTTTGCCCTAATTTCATGTTTCGTGGGGCGTTGTGGTGTTCTTGTAGGTGTTATGGGTTTGTGTTGGCCGTGTTGGGCATGTGTGGGTTCGTGTTTTTCGTGTTGGACGTGTGTGAGTCAGTTTTGGTCGTGTTAGGGCCTTGGCAGTTTGTTGGTGTTTTGTGATTTGGTGGTTGGTTCTTTGGTTTTCAATTGGCATCCTATGGTATTCAATTGATTAATTTATGGGAATCAGTCGATTCAAATACCTGTGGATTCTTTTTGGGGTTCGGTTGGTTGTGTGATGGCTTCGGGAGTCATGTGGTGGCCTCTTGGTCGACTGGGTTATGGGGCTCGATCGATTGCTCTCCTCTAGTGATTTTAGTTGATTGGATTATGGGGTCCTGTCAATTGAAGTAACGGAGAGGGCGTTGGTCATTTCATGCCGGGTGTTAGTGCACGGTTGTGTGCATGGTGGTTTTTGCATCAATGCGTGCGGGGGTTTGGTTTTGTTTCTCGGTTTGAGTTTTCTCCCAACGTTGACCGCTCTAGCGGGGTGGTTCCAGAGTGTTAGGTCGGTGGTTGACCGCTCGAGCTGTGGTTGAGTGCTCGAGCGGGGTGATGGCAGAGGGGTATGTTGGTAGGGAACCGCTCGAGCGGTGGTTGAGCGCTCGAGCGCTTGGGCAGTGTTGGCCTTCGGGTTAGGTTTTGGTTTTGGTTTTCTGTATCGTTGGTTGTCCCGGTGTGTGGACGGGTCCCAGTTTGTGGATGGGTCATTTGGGTATCGAATGACGGTGTGTGTGGCATGTGATGTTGTGTCGGGTTATACGGCGGGTGGCGTCATGATGTGAAGTTAAATGTGGCTTTGTGCTTTTATAACTGACTTGTACATTTATAACTCGATTTATTATGTACAAAATATGTAAGTGGATTACAAAAGGTGATATCGTTATGTGTAACGTGGTGTATGCTTTAAAACCTAGAGTTTTATATGCATGTGACATGGTTTGGGGAACCTCGTGTTGATACATGGTTATATGCTTTAAATCCAAGTTTAGGTTTGAATATGTGTTTGAAATGGATTAGATGAATCTGTGATCCAGTAGATATCAATCCTGGTTGATGATGCACGTGTGCGTGTGTGGGTGTATGAGGTAGGCTGCGAAAGTCGGTGTATGAGGTAAGTTGCGAAAGCCAATTTATGAGGTAGGCTGCGAAAGCCGGTGTGTGTGCGATATCTGACGGATAGAAACGAGATCCTGATGAGGCACGGGTGTGTGTGTGTACGATATCTGACGGATAGAAACGAGATCCTGATGAGGCACGGGTGTGTGTGTGTGTGTGTGTGTACGATATCTAACGGATTGAAATGAGATTCTGACGAGGCATGGGTGTGGGTGTGTGTGCGATATCTAAAGGCTGAAATGAGGTCTTGAAGAGGCACGCGTACATGTATTGCTTGTATTGCATATTGGGACAGATATACCAATTTTCTTAAAACTGTATTATCAGCCTACGGGAGTCGAAATACTATATTAACGGCCCGCGGGAGTCGTAATACTCGAATCATTTTCAAGGCTCTAATGAGTCGACAAATGGTTTTTATCCTCGCTTTCCCATTGCATGTGAAAACTTATTTTTATTGGCTTTGGTGAGTCGTGATCTAAAATTGTTTTCAAATTGTTATATTGGCTTGAAAGAGAGTAAAAAACTGCACTTTGTTTATCAAGCATGTTTAGCTTATACTGCATGTGTTGTTTAGAATCTGCTGAGCTTTGGCTCACGGTGCGAGATTTTACTTTTTCTCAGGTACGGATCACGCAGGTTGATTAGGAGGTACTGGAGAGATGGAAGTGCTTTAGCCTTCCTTTTGTTATTTCTGTTATATGTATATGCTGTAACATGTTTTTCGGTGTTGAAACTGTATAGTAGAAGCTTTTGGCGTTAGAGCCTTATTTTTTGTAAGCCATTGGGCGTTTATATATACATGCATGTATAGTTTATTTGAGAGTACATTCTCGGTTGGGTTGTATGTATGGTAGTTATGGATCTTTCACGTAACCTGGAGTTTTTGTTAGAGTCGCGTAGTGGAAAAAGTTCATTGAACGACGCCGTGTCCATAAAAAATAACGTTGTGCGGTTTTCATGAAAAATAATAAAATAATATGATATTTTATGATTAAATATACGTTCAAAAAAACTTGAACAAGTTTTTTTGATGCCGAACAACGATCCGAGACGACCCAACGATCTTCTCACGTATATCCCGACGCACACGACGATCCTGACGAGTGGGCACCAATCCTGATCGAAGTCTTTTTTTTCTCTTTGGTTTCTCCTCACACTTCTCTCCAAAGAGCAAAAATGAATTGCCAAAATGAGAGAGTGGGGGTGGCGGCTAGGGTAGGATTAGGGTTTGGTTTTAGTCTTTTTGATATATATTTATTCCCATACTCACACATAAGATATGTATAGTATATATCTTCCCTTCCTAAAAATTAGCAATATATATATATATATCAAAACAAAATCCCCACCCCTTTAGTTAGGGCCGGCCACCTAGGGAGTAATCCCTAGGTGTGCCAAATTTTAAAACTGCCCTCCAACAATTTAATTTAATTCTTGAATGTCCTCGGCGGTAAAATCGGCATTCTAATTATATTAAATAATAATCGAAACCAATAAGAAAGATATCCGTGCGTATAATGGGCTACGTGAGGGATCGCGAGGAAGTATAAGACTCAGGCTAACCATACGAGAAAACCAGATATCCTTAACTCTATTCCCGAGTTAGATCCTTTCTCGTAAGAACCAGAACTTATTCCACTAAAGGTCCTGACTGAACTCCCAACCCTAACTCAAATTATGTCTTGAGTTTCCAATTATCAAATGCACTGAATTCTCTCCACGTTTAAGATATGGATTCCCAATAAATAAATTAGGTTACTGACAATCCGATTTAATTATCCTCTTCTCCTTGCAATCGTACTGTTTAACCTTTTGATATGCTGGATCCGAAGATCCACTATACAGATTTAGCATAATCAACCATTGATGACTCAAAGAACTGTACATAATCTAAATACAATTAATCAATCACTTCGAGATTAAGAGTTTGTCCAATACATGATAATACGGAATGTGGATCAAATTCATATAGTCAGTATAGAATCGATCATCCCGTTGATCCCGCTCAATACACTCAAAGTGTACTAGCACATTGAGCCCGAACATCGAATTCCTAAAACATGAATTCGATCCGTTCGACCTAGCCAAGACCAGCTACTATAACGATGTATTACAATCGTACCAATAGAATGTCTGGGTCCATTGCGATTGTGAGCCTACTTGTATGATCTGTCAGAACTTTTGACCCGATCTTCCGTGCAGCACGCACCGAGTCAAATACTTGACAGAATATACGGACTATGCATTCATGCATTACAAATATAAATATGAAATCATAAATGCAAAATCATCTCAAATGTTTCTTATAATATGCCAGGGACCCAGAATAAAATATATAAAAAGCCTGACTTTTTAGTATACATTCCCAACAGTAACCACTTGTTTGGCTTAAGAGAAAAAATTGGCTTTTGTTTCTTTCATCTTGGACACTTTATATAAAGGTTTTTATACTTTTGTTAATAAAGAGATATCTGATAGTTGTGGGGGGGCTTTTTAGGTTTTTCTAGACATCGTTATATGCCTATTTTTCTCAACTCTAACTCAAAATTTATGATTCTTTTGAGTGATAACCCTGGTATGAGATATGCTAAATATTTTCTTGCTCATAATTCTTTCAGGCGGGTTTGTGGGTGATACTTTTACTTCTCAACAGGCATGATCAAAGAGAAGAAGAAATGAGAAAAGAGAAAGAAACTTGAAAGAAATCATAAGAAAAGAAAAGAAAAAAAAAGAAGTGGAAAAGAAAACAAAACAAAAGAAAGACTAAGAAAACAAAAGAAGAAGCTAAGAAGAGAAAAGATGAAGAAAGAGAGAAGAAGAAAGAAGTCAAAAAAAATACCAAAGAAACAAGAAGAAGAAAGAAAGAGAAAGAACACGAGACAAAGAAGAGAACGGAAGAGAAGTAGAAGTGATAAAAAGAAAAACAAGAAGAATAGAAAAAGAAGGAAAAAAATAGGATGACTGATATTTTAGACCTCTTTGAATAAGACACTTTCTTGGTTTTTTGTTTTCTTCTACAAAAATCAAACGAAGTTGTTTCTCCTGAAAGTAGGATTGAAAGTTTTGTTGTGGCACCTCTTGATATACCACCAGGAGCTGATGGGACTACTAAGGTAGCAAATTTTCCTCAAGCAAACATTTCTCCAACTCATGAGGCTTCTATCGACAGGCCACTAGAAGAAAGAGAATCTTCTACTCCATGGTAAGATGCTTCTATTATGTTAACTGAACCACCTTAAAGCTTTTTATCTGTAGGATTATCTCAAAGTCCCAAGATAAAATTAGAGAAGACTATAGACATATTTTCTACAGTTTTTCCATCTTATTTTATCATATAAGATCGACTCTTTGGTGACCAAATCCTTCGGGACAACTGGTCGAACAGGTGGTACCACTGCTAGTTGAACTTCTTTGGGTATCAAATTCTCATCTCGAATATTATCTCCAATCCCGTCCTCATGGTCATTTCGGGGAACTGCATTAGGATCTACTACCTAAATTTGCAAATCCTGGATCTGTGCTTGATATTGGGTTTGAATTCTAGCTTAATTGTTCACTGTTGTACATACTCCCTCTACTATTCGTTATAGGTCCATAATACTCATCATATCAGCCATGGTCAATTCTGGGTCGGCCATCGATGAATCTAACTGTTGTACCCTTCTAAGTCTTCCTCTCGGAGATCGAGCCCAAATGCGTTTAGATTTTTCCTTGCGCGGAGCTATAATCTTGAGTCTCATAGCTGAAAAGACTAGTATAAATCGGGGGATCTATCAACAAGGGTTTCATCTCGAAATGACCCGTACCCAATAAAAGTACCGAACAAGAAAAACTATCCTAAAAGATATGCTAGCTATACAAACAAAAGCATTCACACAAAAAAGATCACGTAACCCTAAAAGATTTACGAATCCTAGTAGAAAGGTTCTAAGAAATTATATGCAACAAACGGAGGCTGGTAGAGCTGCACTCTGTGTACCTTCTAAATACAGTCAAGAATATACATCTATGGGAGCATCTGGCCAGAAAATTTGTTGGCTTCCCCGATATAGTCTTGAGACAATAAACTGACTGAGGTATCGGTTAAGTAGAGCGTGGAATTTGATAATCAAGCACACAAGAATGTACAATGCAAATGTGAATACCAATGACAAATTTACAACAAGAGCCATTGACATTTCGAGTTAAGTCCTCTTATTAGTTTTTTTTAAAACACGTCCCCAGTGGAGACGCCAAAAAAAACTGCGAACGTTTTATTTTGGCTTTGAAAACGAGGTGTTGGATATCTTTTTTTTTTATAGAAAATATTTATTTTATGATAAAAAATTCAAGATACCCAATCACATGTAAAAAAATGGAATTGTCATTTAAATTTGTAGAAGAATCAAGAAAAGCAAAAAGTAAGTCACATGTCATTTAAAATGTTACCAGAGAAAAAAGGGTCTGATGGGCTAATGTACAAAAAGGAAAGGTATTAGGCACTTTTTTTACCCAATCGTTAAGTTGGCCTCTACTTTCTCATTATTGATTCTTGTTTTAAAATTTTCAAAAATAGAAAATACAGAATTAGAAGTTAAAAAGAGTTCAAACAAAAGCAAACAGTCAAAATGAAAACCCTATCTAAGAAAGGAGGAAGATCTTACGGGCCATGTGATATAGTTTCTATTTCTAAACATGCCATACTTACTGTTTAAACAAAAATAAGGCAGAAGCATACAAAAGGCAACGAAAAATCACACCAAAAGAAGAATTAAAATCCCAAGGGACAAGCCGCACAATTTCTACTTCTATCATAACACATGTAAGGTTAAATAGAAACAAAGAATGATTCTAGAACATAATTTGCAATACTAGATCAACATAAAACTCACAATCGTAACAATCAAAGGTTGCAGCCGTCACAAACAAGCAAAAAAGATCACAGCTGTAACAACAAAAGGTTGCAACCGTGTACTTGTAGGAAGCCTAAAGAGATTTTCAATGCACAATATCCAGATGAGTTTAAACCGACATGATATGAAGAAGCAATCATTTAACAAAAAAAATCACAGTTTATTTTATTAAAGCAGGATCAGCTAACTATCATTTCACAAACATCATGGGTCTCTAAACGTGGTGCGCATAATATCAAACTAAGATAATAGAAAGTTCAAACTTGATTTTGAAACTACTAGTCTTAATAAGAAGTCCACGGTCGTAGCAACTAAATGTTGCAATCGTGACAAAATATGAAAAAAAAGCTCAAGGCCGTTAAGAAAACATATAGCGGCCGTCATGAATAACAACAAAAAGCTAACGATCGTGATGACCAAAGGTCGCGGCTCCATGCTTAAGAAACTACAAAGGTATTTTTTAGTGTCTAGTGTGCTAGTGAACATGAAGTTAGACAAAAAACATACTGTGTTACATTTATTAGAGGACATTGAACACACTGTTTCATATTAAGACTCGAGCATATATACTTGCTTTCACACATTTTTATTTGTTACACATTACAATCCAAAAGAATAACATGCTTAACATAAACGAGGTCTTAAATGAAGTAATTGAAGAAAATTAACAAATGAAAACCCTAATCGTAACGACTCCCGGGAGAGAGAAAGTGGGAGTTTCGAAACTTTACTATTTTCTAAGGTTACCTAGAGTAATCAAAAGTCTCGAACATCTCCTCGAGTATGGTGGATCGAAGCCGACTAGCTATCAGTGCATTGGGAATCCTCTAAATGCAAATGACATCACGAACTCAACTCGAGGATAGTTAATATTGGACTTAACAAAGTATCGGGTAGGTAACATTTTCGGTAGAGTATTGAGTAGGTAACATTTTCGGCAGAGTCTCGGTGTATTAGCCTTTTTTTCATTCTCAAAAATTGTGCCTATTTATAGGCATTAGGGCAGCCAAAAGATCCTCTGGGATGTTGCCACCTGTCTAAAAAGGTGCAAAGGTCGTTGCTGTATACTTGAATATCGCGGCCATTAACACAAAGTACGAACCAAGATGGTCGTGACCTTTAAGGGTTGCGGCCTGTTGTGAGATCATAAGAAGATCTCAGCCATGAGGAATGGAGTTTGCGGCCTACTATAGGTTCACAAAATGGTCACGGCTGTGATCTCAAGGATACGGCCTGTGGTAGGATCATAAAAAAGGTGGCAGCCGTGATGACCAATGGTCGCGACCTTAATGTTTTAGGAGAATTGAGTGTTTTTTTGGGGTTTTGAGTCGAGTTCTTGATATCACAATCGCTTAGAGGTATTCTTTAGCATAATTACACATCTTCATCATTGGAGATCATTCAGGACGGGTGCCTAAGATCCGGCTTGATGAAATTAAGGTGTCTACAATACCTCCTTCCCACATTAGTGAAAGACAAAAATTAAGTCTGGTATATGAAGTACTTGTGGGTTACTACTAATAACATGGGTTTAGGCTTTTAGTCCGTATTGTTAGCCTCTTTATTCAAGTTATTGGGCCAGTGGTTCACTTTGGTCGTTACAAAATGGTATCAGAGCCAACCCTAGTCCCGTGATGGACACCGTGGTTGTGTGAATAGAATAGTAGAGGCTCTGCAAAATGGTAGAGATTCCAAGGTTGTATACCTTACGCACGCTTATGGGTTGCTCTGTGTCCGCAAATGAACTGCTATCCATATCCCATCTAGTGGAAGAACTTGAGTCGTGCGAAAAGGACGTCTGGTATAAAAGAATTTGTGGAATACTACTAATAACTTTGGACTTAAGATTTTGGATTGCATTGTTAGCTAGACTATTTATTCAAGTTATTAGGTTAATGGTCCACTTGGATCATTACAAATTTGATTGGTGAACTGGTTGATGTCATTGTCGCTTGTTTTGGACCACTTATGGCCTTCTTCATCATTAAAACCAATTCATTGTTTCTATCAGCATTCGAATTAAAAAAAAAAAAAGAACTTATATGAGTTGTTGCTTCATTTCATGAACAACAAAACTCTTTTTAGCCACTTAATTGATTAAATTTTTTTAACTCACCTGATAATGGATGTTGATTCGTCATAATGGTTTTGTTGTTTGTATCCACTGAAGCCACTTCTTTAAAATTTCCTTCGTCTTAGTTCCATGAGCGTATTATTTTTTTTCTAAGTCAACAAATGATGACTAAGTGGGTATGCTAAATTTTGTTTAACAAAAAAAAATTTCTTCTATTGAGATCAACAAAGAACTATATTAAAGGATTGTGTCGAGGTTCAGTGTCTTATTTTAGAGAATTGCTTGGAAATAAATGCAACCACGAACAGTCAACAAAAGAAATATATGAGAATGAAAAAAAACATTTTGTGATGAATAATGGCAAAATAGTAAAAACTTCTAATTAATCTAATTTTAATTCTACTACTAAGTACAATAAAAAGTAAGTTGTTGATTCATGGTAGATCATCCTTTTCCTTGCAACAATGCTTTTATAACCCAATTTTTCCTTCCAGGATTTTGAAAAGTAATTGCCTTCATTTTGATTTGAATTCTGTAACTCCTCGTAATTGCTTTGATCATATAACTGCTAGAGCAGTTATATATTCTTTAGTAGATAGTTTTCTGTTCATGTTTTGCTGATTAGCTGCCAAGTATCATTTCTTCCGGGTGTGAGCATTTTAATGAATAGGCTTTTAACAACTTTTGATTAATAGACACTTTAGTATTTAAAAATAACACCCTCATTTTACTCGAAAGACAAGAGTTAATATTCTTCTCTTTGTCAGTAGAATAATTAATTAAGGTGCAAAACAGCTACCCAACAACTTTAACAATTGTTGGAGACACGTATCAAATAACTAGCATACTTTTTTGTTCGCCTCCATAAAAATTGCATGAAGCACGTACCAGTGCTTATCAAACAAATATTATTTAGATTATTAATTTCAAAAAATATGTCGCAATTCTACTGATATTGAAAATCTATCTATACTTTTGTTAAAATATCTTGGTATGTAAAAAAAAATTAACATTTAAACTCATCTGTTATTAAAATTTAACAAATAGTAAAAGTTTAATCGGCGATGAAATTTCAATAAAAGTAAAATTTATTTACAGTAGAATTTCACTAACATAGATCTAGTTTTATCTGCACTCACCATGGATCTAATTTGATAAATCTCAACAAGAGCATCTTAAAAATATTAATTTTGTGTATAACGAACTTGTAAAATTTGAACTTGTAAAATTAATAAAAATTGTGATATTTTAAATTTTGTAGTCATAAATGAAACAGCAGGGGTAGTTTGGGCAACATGTTGTTCACTAGGCATGCATAGATTTATTAAGAGAAAAGATTAGGTTTTGTCCTTATTGCATAATCTTATAACTAGGGATCTGTAGCCAAATCGCCTTTTTTTTTGCATTAGAGCAATTTAAAAATTAATACTTGACTAAAATATGAGAAAATTTAAT
>JAOTRH010125767.1:0-14547 GCA_034768845.1 Heliamphora exappendiculata
TATTCTAGACAGAGTATAATAGCTTATTTAATTTTGTCATATATTTTACAAGTGTTCGTCTCGATTCCAATGCCACGCAGACGTGCAGTAAAGGAAATTAGTAACCTTAAAAATGGGTGTGAAGAACTGGAGCCTAAAATTACTGAACTTATGGAGGCGAATAACCGTCTGAAGGCTTTGAATGATGAACTGATAATGCCTAGTATTTCTAAAGATGGGAGAGATCTTTGAAGACAGAAATTGAGGAGATTCAAAGGAGGAAGAACGTGATACAAGCGGCCGTGGAATTTGATCCAAGCATATACCGAGACGCCCAGGAAGAGGGCATCGAACTTCGTGATTAGAATAAACAAATGTTTCGCTTGTCCATGGAGTACCATAAGGTTATGGGTGGTAGTTTTGTTTTCTCGTCAAGTCAAATTGTGGAGGCAAAGAAAGATGTTGAAAAGGAGCTACAGATTTTGGAGAGAAGTATTCATTTGATTAAAAATGAAAATGAAATGCTTTAATCTAATTCTTGGTAACTTAGTCAAAGCAATCAACAGTTGGCTTCCAATATTGCAAAACAGAAACATGTCTCTGAAATTGGCTGTAAACAATTTGAGGAAAAATAGACGACTGCTTTGAAGTCATTTGTTAAGTGCAGCAGTGGTGAATGCAGGGATGATGATACATTATTTAAGTTTGCAAATTGTTGCTACATTCAGCTGTGATTGATGACGACTTGTAGGCTTTTTCTCAACCATTTCGAGCTTATGATTTGCCCGTACCATCTCTAGCTTTTGGGTCAGAGCAGGCGCGTCTTGAGAATCTTAGAAAGGTTGCATTGGACGTTAATGATGTTTTTGAACGTCTGAAAATGTGTAGAAAAAACTATGGATCAACTTTGCAAAGTCTATTATCGCTGCTGCCGAGGAGCTGGAGGATGGGAATAAGAAAGTGGAACAGGTAATTTACAACCCATTTTTTATATGGATTGTTAAGGAGAACACAGTCCACAAGAACTCTCCCTTCTCCATATGGAGGATAACTCATACGACTGTCAGCCCAGCTACAAATGAATTGTTATAAATATCTAGTCACCATTGTCTATCGTGCATTATAGGCATGTAGGACCATTCTGTTACGAAAAATGCTTTTAGACCCGTCGGATAAAATCCCAAGAAACTAGAATTTGTTAAGAGTATCCTTGATCGCGTAGCACAACCCAAGGTATAGGCACAATGCTGTGGTAATGGTTCCACCCCCAACAAAAGATTCTTATGAAGTGGAAACAAGCCACCACTTTGTTGCTTTCTTCATAAAAGGCATCAAGAGACATTGGCATATAGAACCGACATATAAAGTGTATTTGAATTCAGAACATTACCAATACAAGCAAACCCAACAAAGATAAATTTGGAAACCACCAAAAGTAGCTCTACATGTATTGTCATCTACCACCAAAACAATTTCTGTAACTATCCATACCAATAATCTAGGAAAAAACATCCCCCAAAATGGAAATAGAAGGAAACAAAATTAGATTCTTTATCTTGAAGAAGTTGAAGTAATTTGGGTTTGAAGGTCTTACCATCCAAGTGATTTCCTTTTCTCACGCTTGACGCTTCTCGACTGGGCAACCTAATTCTCACATCTTCTTAGCAGATTGCACCTAGCAAGGAAAAAGTTAGTCCATAACACCTTAACAAGTATCATGATTGGATTCATGAAAAATCTTCTATTTTATTGCATAGGTCTGCCAGTTAGGCTAGTCTGCCATGGGATTATGGGTTTGGTTGTTGTCGTGCTAGCCAAATTTGTGAACTAGTTTCCAGTTCCAGGTAACTCTTCATCTTTTCCATTATTTGGTCACTCTCTGCACTGATAAAAATTTGCAAGTTGTTAGTCGGTTTCTTATTATTAACTTGAGTCTTTCTATTCATGTTAGCTAACTATTAACACAATAATGATTTCACTTTCCATTGATTTGGCCAACTACCTATGATAGAATGATTTCAAGTATTACAAGATGAATTTTGTCACCAATAAAACAACAAAACAAACTACATGACGCTAACATAACCTATATATCCTCAAAATTGCATGAAGTTTCAAGTTCAATACCTCTTTGAAGTTATCCAGAAAAACACCCAAATGGTAAGATTTTTTAGGCTATAAAGAAAAGGAACCAAATTGTCTTTACAGACATAAAGTATTTGACACATTATAAATAAAACAATGTTACTGAAATTAAGAACCTTTATGCCAAGATACCACTATGAATAAATAGATGATCAATAATATGACATATTTGTATTGGGCAAACTAATTTGACTAGCCTCCAATAGCTAGTTAAATTTATCTAAAGAAAACTATAAAATGCACAATAATTAGTAGATTAAAGAACTTATTGAAGTACTAACAATTTGTATTAGCCGATGGGCATTATAAGACAGTTGGAGATGCTCCCATTTGTTTCTATTGAGTCTTTTACATTTGACATGAGTTTTTTTTATACATAATAAATAAAAAAAATTGGATTTAGATGCGTATTCAAATTTCAAACTCAACGTTTCAATTTTCTTTATTTGAAATCTAAAGTATTGGAATTGATTGTTATTGTAGTCCTATTAGATTGGAATTGATTATATTTGTCCAAATAACATTGTTGCTCCCTATATATAGAAAATAACTGACAGAATTATTTTTATGTAGGCTAATATGGAACCCTTTTAGAATAATTATTGAAAAACACTATGAGAACACGCAAACAAAACCTGCGTAAGATAATATTGAAAAATGGAAGACAACGAGAGCACGTAAGCACAACCTACATAAGATAATATAAAAAATGGGTTGTAAATTATCTCTTCTGCTTTCTTACTCCCATTCTCCAGCACTTCGGCTGCATCGATTATAGACTTTGCAAAGTTTACCCATTACTTTTTTCTACACATCTTCAGACGTTCGAAAGCATTATTAACGTCCAATACAACCCCTTCCTAAGATTCTTAAGACGGGTCTGCTCTGACCCAGAAGCTAGAGATGGAACGAGCAAGTCATAAGCTCGAAATGGTTGAGGAAAAGCCGACAAGTCATCATCAATTCCAGTTGAACGTAGCAACAACTTGCAAAATTTAAATAATGCATCATCATCCCTGCATTCACCATTGTTGCACTTGACAAATGATTTTAAAGCATTCATCTGTTTTTCCTGAAATTGTTTACAGCCAACGTCGGAGACATGTTTCTATTTTGCAAGATTTGAAGCTAGCTATTGATTGCTTTGGCTAAGTTGTCGAGATTTAGATTGAAACATTTCATTTTCAATTTTAATCAAATGAATACTTCTCTCCAAAATCTGTAGCTCTTTTTCAAGATCTTTCTTTGCCTCCACAATTTGACTTGACGAGAAAATAGAACTACCACCCATAGCCTTATGGTACTCCATGGACAAGCGAAACATTTGTTTATTCTAATCACGAAGTTTGATGCCCTCTTCTTAGGCATCTCGGTATATGCTTGGATCAAATTCCACGGCCGCTTGTATCGCGTTCTTCCTCCTTTGAATCTCTTCAATTTTTGTCTTCAAAGATCTCTCCCAAAGCATCTTCCGATCTTTAGAAATACTAGGCTTTATCAGTTCATCATTCAAAGCCTTCAGACGGTTATTCGCCTTCATAAGTTCAGTAATTTTAGGCTCCAGTTTTTCACTCTCATTTTTAAGGTTACTAATTTCTTTTACTGCACGCCTCCGCGACATTGAGATCGAGACGAACACTTGTGAAATATATGACAAAATGAAATAAGCTATTATACACTTTCTAGAATACCATTAAGATGGAGAGAGAGAGAGGGGGAGAGTGTGTCAGAGAGAGAATGAGAGAGGAGAGTACCGAGTTGTCAAAACCGAAACTTATGATTCTTGGCCAGCCAAAGTTGTCAGAAATAGTCGAAGTCAACGGACACGCCTGAACCTCACTTCTTCAGTTCCCTCCATCTTCTACTTTGGTGCTTAGGGTTAGGGCTTCTTTTACACTAATAAGTTGGGATAAAACCTTGGAGCCGACTATGGATGTTCACTCTTCAGCGACTATTGGGTTCGGCAGTTCAGCTTCTCTGCAGTTTCGAGTAAAACATCACTAGATGGGTTTGGGGACTGTGCTAACCCTAAAAAGTGCAGCACGGTGCTGCCATGACAAAATGTCAACGTTTTGTCATTGGGTTTAATTAAGCGTATAGTTTGAGACTTGAGGAAGGGGAAAATGCCTTTTGAGACACGAAAGTATTTTTTAGCTACGTGGAAGTTTCTAGATATTTTCTGAGGTTGAGTTTTTATTGATTTCTTTTTTTTCAATCCTCTCAGATAATTTTCACTTTTGTCTTTTAAAATTAATTTTTTAAAACATCAATATTTTCTTTTCATGCTCAAAAACTATTTTCATACAAAAATGAGAAGTATGGAAATGAAGTGAAATCGTGAAAAACAAAGACGGGAAACAAAACAAAAGGAAGAAAAAGAAACCAATTCCAAACAAAAAGTTAAATGGAAAATAAAATTGATATCTCATTAATAAAATTGATATACATTTCAAAGTATTCGGACTAACTTACGTGCACCTCAATTAATCTTTAAAAACTAATTTGATATCTCATTATTAGTGAGATGCCAAATTTGGTTTGGGAATGACCAAACCACATTTTCGATGTCTAAAGGACTAAAATTCTATAACATGTCAATACAACTAAATAAAATATTACATCTTCTATATACTAGTAAAATGGAAAATAAAATTGTTATTTATGGCTATATTATCATTATAAGATTAGCAGAAGGGAGCTTTAGCAGAAGTTGACAAACCAATTATAGTACACTATTGAGAAATTTAATTTTTGGTTGAAGTCATAATAAGCCGCTAGAGATGTTTAAAACATTGAAGAAGACAATGACCTAAGTTATTTGAGCAAATATTCATATTTTTTATTCTTTTCTAAGGTTAATGTTGTTTACAAAATTTCAGAGTATTTTATGTATAATACGAGAGTTTATGCATATATAATTCTATAGTAAATTCAAATTACAAAATATGTTTCATAGGTGAATATCCAATTAAAATGTCAAACACATATCCTATACTGTTACTTTGAGATATGTATAATAGAATCGAGGGGGGCTTTCAAGAGTGAATCCATTCGACGCAGATGTAGGACACCCATTCGCATTGTGATTTCTTATTCAGTTATAATTTTTAGTTCCAATCCTCCAAGATTTTATGTTTTGAATGCTTGACACAAGGTATAAAATTCTAGGTAACATAGTTTCTTTCTAGATCAAGGGGAATGATCCAGTTAAGGAAAGATTAAAATTCTTATTCCAGGTGAACAAAAGAAATTGAAAAGGGTCCCTAGAATTGGTTTCCTCCAACAAAGAGTACATGTAAGTCAGGGAGTGTGAAACCAATGTTGGCAAACCACCTAAGTACCTGGGAAGCACTGGTTATCTGAAATGACTGTCTCTGTGAGGAGCAAATGTTGTAAAGGGAAGGAGCAGCGTTGCTAGACAAGTTATTTGCATCCAACACCAAGTTGGTACGTTGACCGGTAGAAGCTGGAATAATTCCATTGAGACAATTTGCTTACAAGAATATAAGAGCTCAATTAGAGAAATGTAAGGTTGCCCCAAAATTGTTGGAGAGTACAAAGAGCTTGGAAAGAGACCCAAACAAGGTTGGGGCATTTTCAAAACAATGACATTGGAAGAAATACTACCAACTTTGAGGTCTGAACAGTTTGACAGATTGACTAAAAACTCCTCATTGGATAGCATTGTTGGTGAAGTTGAGACTTGGGAGTCGAAATAAACAGCCGAGGTCTCAGGGGGTGCTACCTTGTAAGCAGTTGTCTGGAAGGTGGGTGAACTAGAGGAAGGTCAGATTGCTAGGGGAAGGATGCACGGGCCCAGCTAGGCCTTGAGACCACGTCCTAAACCACAACTTTTCGATGTTGGCAGCCACATGTGATAAGGTGCCAATCACACAGGGAGAGAATCATTCCATCAGACCAGGGATCTAAGCAGATCCTCAATTATCAGCCATAATCCATTGGTGCACCCAATTGAGACTCGCACCGGAGACCTACCACCCAAATAGGAGTTGCAAGTAAAAAGCCCAACTAGTTAATTTATATTTATACAAAGGATTGTGTCAAACAATTGGGATATTATTTGCCACCTTTAATAAATCAACCAAAAATGCATACAAAAGAAACTTGAGAAACTTAGAACTGAGATTCAAAAACTGGAAATCATTACTGAAGTAGCTTTAGATGTTGGACCTAAGTGAATAACTAATAGAGATAAAATTAATTATTTTGACTTCTTTAGGCCCTGTTTGGGATCAAGGAAAAAGTTGGCTTTTTTTAAAAAGCCCAGCTTTTAAGCTGGTTTGTTTGGACTAATATTCTTGCACGACTTTCAAGGAAACTAAATAATATTCTTGTCAATAATAGAGGGAACCAGCTTTTAAGCTGGTTTGTTTGGCTTATCAATAATATTCTTGTCTTTCTTCTATTTCTATTTCTATTTATTTCATTAAGATTAATTATTTTGAGTGATTAAGATAAATTGATCCCAAAAGTATGTTTGGGCTTGGTTTTGATATCAGAGTCATTGTGTAATTAGTTGCAGGTAATTTCTCGTCGTAATAGAGGGAACCATTGACGGCAAGACAATTGGAGCAGAGAGTTTGTAAGTCTCCGTGTAATTTGTAAGGCCAGGATGCCTCATATTATTGACTGTAATTACTGTTTCTATTACATAATATGGCTAGGATTATCAAATCATTTTCTAATATACTTACGGGTGAAAGTTCATCTCAATCACCACAAATAATTAATCAAAGTGAAATAGATATTGAAAATATGGAAAAAAAAATAACAAATTGGTCAATGCCAAAAAAGAATATCCATAAATTTTATGATAAAAAATTTGAACTAAAACAAACATAAAATTAAAACTGTTGAACAAGTATTACCAGTAACTAATCAATGTCAATCGTTTCAATTATTAGATTCTAATATGTGTTAAACAGATAGTAATAAGACGACATAATGAAGGCGTTAACCATAATAGTGCACGCAACGTTTTATTTATAGAACAACGAGACGGCATAATAAGATATGGTGTGCCCAACGACACCGGATAATAATAATAAGAAAGCTAATATAATCATAATAAAGCTAACACCCCCCTCAAGTTAGCGCATATATATCTAACATGCCCAGCTTGTCACATATGTATCGAACTCGATGACCCGGAACTGATTTAGTTAAAATATCCGTCAACTGCTCTCCAGTACGAACGGAGCCAAACACGATCACACCATTCTGATACTCGCACCTAATGAAATAACAGTTCACCTCGATATGTTTCGTGCGCTCGTGAAATACTGGATTTGTAGCAATAGACACTGCAGATTTATTATTACACCAAAATTTTGTTGAGCCAAGACAGATATCACCTAACTCACTAAACAACTGACGGAGCCATAAAATCTCAGATGTCGCCAGAGCCATGGCCCGATATTCGGCTTCAGCACTCGACCGAGAAACCACATCCTGCTTCTTACTCTTCCAAGAGATAAGATTGTCACCAATAAATATAGAGAATCTAGAAGTGGACCTCCAATCAATGGGGCATCCGACCCAGATAGAGTGGCTATAATCACTGAAATGTAGCCCCTTACCAAGGTTACTGTGAAGATATCGTAAAATTCAAACCACGGCATTCCAATGTGGGACCCGAGGCGCAACCTTGAACTAGCTCACCACACATAGGAAAGGCGATATCTGGTCTTGTCATTGTTGTCAGATAGTTCAATTTTTCAACCATTCTTCTATATCGGTCAGGATGAGAAAAAACATCACCCTCGTCATGGAGGAGCTTGACACTCGGGTCCATAGGTGACTCTACCCCCTTTGCTCGCAGAAGCCCCGCATCAGCTAAAATATCCAGCATGTATTTTCGCTGGGAAATAAAAATACCCTTCTTGCCACGTGCTACCTCAATGCCGAGAAAGTATTTCAATTCCCTCAAATCTTTAGTTTGAAACTGAGATTTTAGAAATAGCTTCAACTCAGAAATGTCTACCATATCATCTTCTATGATAACAATATCATCAACGTAGACGATTAATAGAATACAGCCAGTAGAGGAACGCCGATAGAACACAGTGTGGTCTTTTTCGGACTGTAGAAGACCAAATTGGCGCATAACCATGCTAAAGTGACCAAACCATGCCCATGGAGACTGCTTCAATCCATAAAGAGAGCGATGGAGACGACATACCAGCTGAGACCCCCCCGAGCAACAAAATCGGGAGGCTGCTCCATATAAACTTCCTCTTGCAAATCACCGTGAAAAAAAGGATTCTACACATCAAGCTGATATAAAGGTCAATGGTGAGTGGCAGCAAGAGACAAAATTAGGCGAACAGAGGCCATCTTGGCAACGGGAGAGGTCTCAAAATAACCAATTCCATACGTCTGGGCATACCCCTTTGCAACAAGACGGCTTTCAAGTGGGCAAGAGAACCATCAGGATTGAGCTTGACTGTAAAGATCCATTTGCAGCCAATAGCCTGTTTACCTTCCGGAAGAGAAACAAGGGACCAAGTCGAGATGGACTTAAGAGCCTACATCTCCTCCAACATAGCACCCCGCCAGCCAGGATCGGCTAAGGCCTCGGTAACGGTACGAGGAACAATGGCCTGATCCTGGGTGGCAATACAAGCCTGTAAGGAGACAGAAAGACCCTTGTAGGAGGTGGTGTAGAGAGGATGATCCCTGCAAGTTCGATAAAATTTGCGAGTAACAATAGGAGCAGTATCGTCAGGAGGAAGAACACTTACCATGGGAAGAGGATCCGCAGACGAGGAGACTGGCTCAGTAGAGGAGAGGTTCAATGAACCTGAAGAAGTGGATGGAGAAGGCGGCGAGGACCTCGCAGTAGGAGAAGCACCTGCATAAGAAGACAAGGGCAAGCAAGATACTAAAAAATCAAAACTTTGAATATCAAAACTCCCAACCCCCAACACAACCGAATTCGACGCAGAAAAGATAGGAGTAGACTCCACAAAGATAACATCCCAGAAGACAAGGAACTTGTGTAGAGATGGACAAAAACAGCGGTACCCCTTCTGAGTCTTCGAATAACCAAGAAAAATACATTTGACAGCCCGAGCATCTAACTTCGTCCGCTGGGGATGAGTGTCATGAACATAACAAAGGCACCCAAAAATTCTCAAGGATAGAGAGAAAAGGCTCTGCCCGGGAGAAAGGACGGCCATTGGAATTTGTCCACTAAGTACCTGAGAGGGGAGCCCGTTGATCAAGTAACAATCAGTTAATACGGCATGCCCCCAGAATTTCTTAGGTATGTGCATCTGAAACAAGAGAGCTCGAGCAGTTTCCATAATATGGCAGTTCTTGCGCTCAGCGACACTATTCTGTTGTTGGGTAGCTGGGCAAGAAGTCTGATGAATAATGCCATGTGTGGACATGAAAGTCTTCAGCTGGGTTGAAAGATACTCGCCACCATTATCACTGCGTAAACATTTAACCTGAGCCTTGAACTGGGTTTGCACTTTCATACAAAAAGAGGAGAAAATAGATGTTACTTCAGATTTTTGTCGCATAAGATATAAGAAAGTCACACGAGAATAATCATTCACAAATATAACGTAATAACGAAATTCAAAAACAGACTCGACTGGACAGGGCCCCAAACATTTGAATGAACTAAAAAAAAAAGAGCCGAAGCTCGTTTATTGAGCCGAGGTAATAAAGGCACACATAGGTGCTTTGCTAACCGACACGACTCACACTCAATATTAGAAATAGAACGAAAACGAGGATAAAGACTATGCAAACTAGATATAGAGGGATGCCCCAAACGACAATGAGCCTCAAAACTAGGAGAAGAAACTACAGAGCAGCCCGTAGCAACCACCTTCTCCACGAAGTATAGCCCATCCGACACTCGACCTCTACTGATAATCTTCTTCGTCGTAAGATCCTGAAAAACACAACCATCAGGATAAAAAGTCACACAACAGTTGAGATTATTAGTAAGCTGATTGACTGATAACAAGTTAAATGTATTCCCAGGAATATGTAAGACATTAGGTAGGGTTAAGGACGGCGTGGGGGTAGCAACTCCACGCCCCTTAACCGGTAAGGAAGATCCGTTAGCTACAAGAACACCACGATATCTAGGAGTCACCTGATAGTCAAATAAGATACCTACAGAACCAGCCATATGATAGGAGACACCTGAATCAATCACCCAGGAAGATGGAGTAGTCGCCGACATGCACTAGGATTACTTGCAAACGTAACGGCAGCAGAAGCGGGAGGACTAGGGCTAGTAACTCGAGACTGAACATACTGCTCATATTCAGCTGGGGTCATCTCTATGAGTTGCTTCTGAGAAGAGGAAGCCGAGTCTATCTGGGGGTACTCGGCAGTAGCATCAGCCACGAGGGACGGTCTTCCATGTAGTTTATAACACTGACTACGAATATAGCCCTGGATCCCACAATAATGGCAAGAACAAGTCTCACGAGCCCCCCCGGCCGCCTGTTTGATCTCTATCACGGCGCATCAAACGAATCACTCGACGGAAAGTCTTGGATAATGTAGGAATCTCGGTCCTAGCAAGAATCTATGAACGAATCGTGTCATATTCAGGATCCAAACTTACCAAGAAGCACACAACGAGGATCAGCCTGTTGCGAGCGGAAGAAACCTCGCGTCACATCATAAAGGCACGATAAGTCATTTGTGGAAGAATAGATATCCTCTAGAGCCCTCCAGATTTCTTTTATTGTATCGGCATGGCAACCAAAATCTTGACACTATGGTCCATAGAATTCATAATCTGACTGAAGAGACGAGCATCGTCTCGTATCTAGGTACAATAAATAGGAGAACTAGGATCAGGGGCATCGTTAAATAAGTGGGAGTCCAATTCCATACCTTACAAAGATTTCAACACATTCTTCTGCCACAAAAGATTAGTAGAAGTACCGTCAAGCTTCTCATCGACAAGCCGAGTAGAAGAAGAGAATATCTCAGATCTCATTGGTTACCCGGTATCCATCAGAGACTCAGCAGTCCCAAATGTCCGGATAGCAGACCTATCACCTTTAGATGACATTATTGTTCAAATACCAGAGAATCCACGACCAGACAACCCTCACTGCATCAACAAAAATTGAACACAGAACTTGTTAAATGGAAAGCAGGCCATTGCACAGATGAATGAAGGGACGCCGTGAGGGAGACGGAAAACAGAACCGCCGAGACTTGTGCGACTGGTCCGACGACTTTTTCGGCAACCGGCAACTGTTCTAGCGACTTTTTCAGTGACTTTTCTAGGATTCCGGTGACTGTTTAAATGATCGGATACTGTTTTTGGGGTACGATCGGTGATTGTGGGGACAGTTTAGTGGGTTTTTGGTGGGGTCGACGATTGCTTGGGTGGCGGCAACTGGTTCGGCGACGTCAGTGGCTGCCGGCGACTTTAGGAGACTAGTTTGGGGTGGTTGGCGCTTGAGGCGGTGGTTGTGGTGGGTTTCGGCGCCAGGAGTGGGCTGGTGTGTGGGTTTCGGTGGGTTCGGCGCTAGTGGGTTTCGGTGGACTGGTGCAAGCGATAGTGGTTTGGTGCGTTCGGCGCCTGTCGGCGACTGTTGGGGATCGGGATATGGATTTCGGCGCTAGGGGTGGTTGCTGTGGTAGGTTTCGGTGCCAGAGGTGGTGGCTGTGGTAGGTTTCGGCGCTGGAGGGTGAGACTAGCGTGGTCAGTGGCGAGGGTTAGGGTTTCAGCGACTGTTGGAGACTTGTCTGGTGGATTGCGATGCTGAAGATGGTGGTGTTGGTGGGTGGCGGCGTTGGAGACTGTTTGGGTGGTAGGCGGCTGAGGTTAGGGTTCAAGGAGGAACTGTTGGCGGTGATGGCTTTGATACCATGTTAAACAGATAGTATTAAGCTTAATGAAGGCGTTAACCCTAATAGGGCACGCAACAGTTTATTTATAAAACGACGACACCACATAATAAGATATAGTGTGCCCAACTACACCAGATAATAATAATAAAGCTAATATAATAATAATAAAGCTAACAATATGATTAAAAAATTTTAAAAAGATTTTAATTTTTTACATTTAGGTCTTGTATAAGTAGGTATTAAACCTATGACCAGATTAAATTTAAATAAATCTATAATTTGTTCACTTGTTGATTTAGGACAATTCATATTCTGATGCTTTATTAGGAATTATAAAAACTAGTTTAGTTTACGGTCCCATATATTTTGAATGTTTTTCTAATTTTGAGGTTTCACTTCATGATCCTACTATATTAAAAATATTAACATTACAGATGCAAACGAAAAGATATAATATGGATGCATTAGCCATAAATTTACAGATAACATATCGCGAGTATATTTAAAAGCTTTGACAACTTCAGCACCAATGTTTAAAGGTGTAACTAGTCCACATGGATCTACAATTATGTTCCAATCTAATCTTAATCATTCACAAGTTGTTACACCAAAAGTCATAAAATGGCATGAAATTGAAGAAATTGATTAACAAGATAATAATAGCTGGCATATGTCTCAAATAATGCCTCCACAAACAAGTCAAACAGACACAAATCAAGATTCCATTGTAGAGTTTCCTAATGGATCTGTATTATTACAATTTCCTTCAAGACGATCTGAATCTGAAAGATCAGAAACTCCTCAATTAATAAGAACTCAATCTATGAGAACACAACCATATTATACACCAAATCAATCACTAAATAAATCCAATCAATCATCTGTCAAAAGTTATTTTTTTTCTGGTGTGCAAGTTGAAAATCAAATTTCTCAGCCTATTTATCGAAATAATTTCAATCAAGAAGATGAATTAGATATTGATTTAACTTTTTTAAATATAAATGTATTAACTACCCCTTCTATCGAAATTGATATTGAAAAAATAACGGCAGAGTATATGGCATCATATAATTCTTACAATTGTAAATGTTTTATATTTAATCACACAATTGAAGAAGAACAATTTATTAAAAGTCAATATTTACATTATATTACAGATAATCAAATTGATATTAGATTTTTCCCATGGTATTATCATATTTATTATTCTAAGCATCATATCATTATTCCACAAGAATTATTAAATGAATCAATAAATACATTTAAAAAGAAATGGACCACGACTGATGGTAGTGAATTCTACTCTATACATTCTCCAAGTAAAACGATTATTTTAGGTTCTGGTGTTAAGGCTCGTCCTTACGCTGAATTTGATCATCATGTTCCTTATCAATTAAATTTTACGAATACTTATCTCTAAACCCTGGAAGAACAGGCTACTCGTATTGAACAATTTGAACCAACTCTGATAAATACTAAATTAGATGCTATTTATAATGTAGTCAAAAGTATTGATTATATATATATATATACATATATATATTACAAATATTATAAATCTAAAATATTAAAATAATATATTTATTTCTAATTTTTCTTCTCTATTTATGATATTTTGTATTTTTAGTTATATTAAATTTATCAACTTTATTTATTTATTATGTTGTCTATAACACTTATTAATATCACTATCTGAAACTTTAGAAACTATCTCCGAAATATTTTCATTTTCGCCCCGTTCCCTGCTACTTTCCCGATACTTTTCCTTGTTCCCGCCCCGATCAAATAGGGGACGGGGATAAGGGAGCTCATCCCTGACCCCGTGCCGTCCCATTGACATATCTATTTCAAATACCCAAAAGGTTTTTACTCATTATATTTCATACTAGCTAAACCCATGCTATGCACGGGATAATATGATTTAAATTTAAATTTAATATTGATTTCATGAATTGCAATCCCTCCTATTTATAATATGATTAGAAATATTTAATTATAATAGAAAAAAGTAAAATTTATTATTTTTTGCAATCAAACCCGTGCTATGCATAGAATAAACATAATAAATATATTATTTTATTATTTCTTAATGTTTAAAACAATTAAAGAATTATTTTTTCTAACTCACTACCTTAACTAAAAAGTTACCATATGCAATTCTTACAAGTGCTCAACCCTCTATCCACTAAAAATCACATAATGGATATTTTGTATTTTAAATACTAAAATTTGTATTTTTTATTTAAAATCTAAAGTTACATATACAGGTCAGCAGATGGTTCTTCCTTTCGCTTTTTTAACGGTACAACCACAGCAAAAAAAAAGTGAGAGCTCTTTTCATTTATATTTCAGCTTTTCTTTGGTTTGTCCGTTCTGAGCATATGCCTAATCGTTGAATCGGAAGAATTCTCTTAAAAAAGTTAAAGGAGAATTTATCTAGTTTTTTGGCTCATAACAAAACTACGGTTCATAAAACAAGACATATTCCCTCCCCCAAAAAAAAACTATTAGAACATATGTATGTTTTTTCCCGACATTTATGAAAAATGCTTAGTGGTT
>JAOTRH010125778.1:0-14547 GCA_034768845.1 Heliamphora exappendiculata
AAATATAAAATTTTTTAGTTTTGCTACTGTAATCATACAAAAATCATCACATATAATTTTTTTTAAAGTGCTTAACACTCCATCCACACACAAAAAAAAAAGTGTTTTAAAATATCAAAACTTAATAAAAGTTAATACAAACAAAGAAAAAAAAAACTTAATACAATATTTTAGTCAATCCACTACAAATTTTATAACTTTAAAATTTTTTTTTTTATTGTTTAGGAACTTTTAAACTTCTCATAATCACTAAATTATTTTTCTCAACTCTTTATTTTTTAAAAAAGAAATCTACAAATTCTCATAATTAAGAATAACAATAAGATTTAATTACTTATAATTATTCAATTGAACGGTTTCAAGTAATAATGGTTCAAATTTAATTTTTTTAAAATTAATTAGGAACTTAAAGTTAACATTTGAATTACTTTTTTTTTTCAAAATGAAGACAACAATCAATAATAAAATTAGTTCTCTAATTTAGAATTAACCGTTAATATAAATATGTAAATTTTTTTAGATGTGAGTTTTTAGAACCTATATTAGTTTTTATTACTGTTGGTTATTTTATTTATATATTAATATAATTCATTCAACAACAGAAAATTTAATTCCACTATTGAGTTAATTTTGAAAAATAAGTTTACTTTTTATAAAAAATGATTTGACCATTTATTAGAGATGAGCATATTTTTTGGTAAAAAAAATTTATAAGAATAAAAATTAAAAAAATAATTTCAATACTATAAAAAAATTAAAGGAAGAAATGTAGGATGGAGTAAAGTTTTTGACAACTAATATTGATGGTATGATTTTTGGGTCAAATATATCTTAACATATTTTTTTAGAATAAATTTTGACTATAAATTTGTACTAAAAACGTATCTTAACCGTTGGATAAAATGCTACATATGATATTTTACAAAACTATCTCTATTTTATTATATAGATATATATTAATAAATAATGCTAACTCATCAAATTTTGTTATCCTCTTGATATTATGAATTTTACGTTTGTATTATGAGAACAAATTAATAATTCTTCATTTATGGTATTATTAATATCAAACCCATTTAGTATTATTAGTGTTAAGTTCTTGATTATCTTTTCTTTATTTAACGGTAAAAAATAATTTTATAATTTTTATTTTATTATTTATTCTATTTCAGTCAAACATGAATTAAATTTTTTGCTGTATACATAATTTCATCCATAACTACTTAGTATATCAAAAAATATATAGGAACATAAATTACTAATATCTTCTATCCTACCAAATTTTATCTGCAATAATAAACAGACCTTTAGAGTATGCATCATTTAGTATTCTCGATAAACAAAAAAATATTAATACATATTAAATAAGTAAATTTTTTTTATCTCTATATAATCAATAAGGATGGGTCATTATTATAATTAAAATATTTTTTACATCAAAATTGAGAAATTAGTTTTAAAATTTAGAAATTCTAAATTAAAAAAAATTCTCAGATTTAAAAATGAGAAATTAGTTTCAGAATTAAAAAAATAAAGAAAACTAGAGAAATTTTTTACTTTTTTTTAAGCTAAATTTTCTTTTATGTTTCAATAGAAATAAGAAATGTATCAAAATTTCAAGTTTTATTATTTTTTTATTATATACTATTATATTCAGTATAGATCTTGTTTAATAGGGCTCGACAAATAAATTTTAAAACTAATCATAACAGATTTACCAATGTTATTTATAAATAAAATCTCATTTTGTAAAATTTTTACTTAATTTTAAAATTTTATAACTCTCAGTATATACATTTATTTTTAGTTTTAGTACTAATAGTTACTCAAGTATCCAACTTCGTTCCTCTCTCCGTCATCAAATGAATAGGATAGGAATTAGGGGATTTAGAGTGCGGGGTTACTACAGTGACTTGGCGAAGCAGGATTTTTTATATTTATAATGTTAATTTTTTATATAATTTTATGGTTTGAACTGTTTATATTAATTATATAACTTCGCTGTGTACAATATTTATCTTAAAAAAATTAAATTTATTAGATATTATATGATTTTATTATATTTGTTTAACTAGGTATTCTAAAAAGTATAGTAGTTAATCATTTAGAAAAAACAAAAGTGATATTTAGATCATGTGACTAAACTGTTCAACAAATCTAATTTTTCATATACATAATGTGATCGGTAAGGTCTACAAAATAACAGTTTAGATCATAAATTTATATAAAAAATTAACATTATTTTAGAGCACAATAAATTTTGCCATGTGCAGTAATCCCATTTTAATTTTTATGTGCATAGAATGATCGACGTTAACATTATTTTAGAGCACAACAAATTCTTCTGTGCACGGAAACCCCGTTCCCGGGGAATTGAACTTCATTTGCCTTGTGATTCCAAGATCGAACGAGCTCTTTGAAGGCCAATTACCCTTTTGGGCATTGATTGTTTTTCAGTTTGGAATTTTTTGTAGAATTATTAAACTTTTTCTATCCATCATAAAATCTTCAAGTTAACTAAATGATGAGGCATTCAAACATATAATTTTCCAAGATAAACTTTTTAAAGACACAATTATATAGTCATTAGCTAATAATAAATAAGGGGCATGTTTAATAATTCAGGAGGAGATGATAAAAGGATAAATAATACTGTGAGTTTCATATTTTTTCAATATTGACACCACCATTAACGAGGACTGAAAGGGTGACTAAAGACATGCATTCGTGAATCTAACTTATCCATTTACCACCAAAATCCTAGACTCCGCATCATATCAAGGATGTAGTGCCAATTTATGCAATCACATGCCTTACGAAAATCCACTTTAAAAACGAAATCAAATTTCTTCTCACGTCTCCAAAGGTCAATAATTTCACTAGCTATTAGTATGCCATCCATAATCTGTCTCCCTTGCATTAAAACCTGCTTGCCGCTCATCTATGATATCACTCATCACTGTCTTTAGCTTACCAGCCAAAATTTTTGCTAGAATTCTGTATGCCGCATTCACTAGGCTAATGGGCCTATTATCTGTGAGGTCCCGTGAGTTGTCACATTTGGGAATGAGGGCAAGAAAAGAAGCATTCAATCCTTTGGTGAGTTCGCTGTTTTGATGAATTTTTTTCATGAACTTTAGAATATCAAGCTTGAGCATGGACCAAAACCTTTTAATGAAGGTGAAATTGAAGTCATCGGGACTTGGGGATTTTCCCCAGCACAGTTGGCAATTGCAGCTTCAATATTTACTTCTAAAAATGCATCTTCAAGTAGTCTAGCTTTGCTACTGAGGATACCTCTGATGAAATTCCCTTGGATGCTTGGTTTGGTTTTCAAGGGCTCAGGAAAAATGTTAGTGAAGTGGCATATTATAGCCTGTTTCACCTCATCAGGTTTGGTTAGAATTTGTCCATCCACAACAACCTGGGTGATTGAGTTTCTCAAGAACCTCCTTTTTGCTGAGAGATAATAGAACCTTGTGTTCCTCTCCCCATAGAAAGTTTCTTTGAATTCTTTCCAAAATTGAGCAAACCTTTTGTGGCATTTTAAAAAGGGACAAGTAGTAAATGGGGAGATTGGATAGGGTGGCTTTTATCAGAACCACTTTCCCTGCAACGGAGAGATATCTTCTTTTCTAGGATTTTAGTTTCTCTTTGAAAGCTTCAATCATCGACTCTCAAGTCTTCACTCTTCCTGGATTAGCTCCCAATGGAATACACAGGTACTTGAAAGGAAGATCACCCCTTTTGCAGCATAACATCTTTGCAAACTCTGAACACCGGTCTTCCTGCACACCAATGCCACAGAGAAGGCTTTTGTGGAAATTAACTCTCAGTTCTGAAACTAACTCAAAACATTTAAGTATCCTTTTAATGTTGTACAACTCCTCGAGGTTGTCTGGACAAAAGAACAAGGTGTTATCTGCAAATTATAGATGGGATAGACTAAGCTCATGGTTTCCTCCTTTCACCTTTTTGATGAGGCCTGCAGTAGTTGCTCGCTGAAAGGATTTAAAGGTCTATTTGGCTAATGAAGAAATAGCCTGGAGACAAAAAGCTAGAATAACTTGGTTGAGAAAAACAGATGGAATCAAAAAATTACGTTTAGTGGGATAGGATAAAATTTTGCTCAGGAAGGATAAAGGAGGGCTGGGTGTGGTCTCTTTACAACTTAAGAACCAAGCCTTGCTGTCCAAATGGTGGTGGAGATTCGGCTTTGAAAGAGATGCCCTATGGAGGTAGGTTATCTGCTCTAAGTACGGGTTAAGCTTGATGGAGTGGTTTTTCAGTCTAGCCAAGAGGTCAAAATCTTTGGCAATCTAGAGAGCTATCGTTGATCTTGAGGAGCTCAAATCTCAAGCGACAATGGATATTCTTTGGGCAAATCTTTACCTTAAGGTGGGTGATGGCAAGAGTATCAGGTTTTGGTTAGACCCTTGGGTAGATGGCAAATCACTAAAAGCAGCTCATGATAGGATCTTCTAGCTAGCCATCAAGAAAGACATATCCTTGTATGATGTTCACAATAAGATAAATCAGATCTGTTTAGGTGAATCAACATGGGTTACTCTATTGAGGAGAAATTTGTATATATGGGAGATAGATCAATGGCAGGCCATCCTACAAAGAATGGGTGGTCTACTTGTTACCCCGAACAAGATAAATAGTTTGGCTTGGAAAGGTGAGAAGGATAGCTGCTTGTCAACTAAATCTTTTCTCAGACAGAGGCTTGAGAATAATGCTAGAATACTTGAGCATGTGGCAGCAATTTGAGGGCAGTTCATTCCACCAAAGTGCAAAATATTTTGTTAAAGGGCTTTGCTAGGTTGAATTGCCACCAAAGAGGTATGGTGTGGTATTATGCAGTGGTGGGATATGCATTGGGCATCTCTGCAATCGCTCTCGGGTCTTTTTCATTGGTGGCTAGGCGCATCTTTCAAAAACTTGAAAGGCAGCCTTTGAAAAATATGCTTTTTCTCAACAATTTGATTGATCTGATTACTTAGAAATAATGTACAATTTAACAAAGCCAAAGCAGACCGGGTAGATGTTCTTGAGCTAATTAAGCACCGAATTGCTTTTTGGGTCAAAACCAAGCTGGGACTAATCGAAATTCCCACCGACCAGATCATCTTTAAGCTCTACAAGGTTAGGAAGCTCAACTTCAAGAGGCGCAAGTGGAAGATTGCAGTGTGAAAGGGGCGTGTGAGCTTTTGCTGGTTTCTATTTGGTCTTTGGCACCATAGTTTGTTTGGTGTGTTATTCCTTTTTGTTTTTCTCCTTGTTTGGTCTCTCTCCAAACCTTGTTGGTGGCATTAAGTTTGAAATGTTTTCTCTATAGAGCAGTTCGTCTAAAATGCTCCTTCCTTACTCTCTTGGATTGTTTTTCTTGTAATCTTTCCAAGCTTGAAATCATTCTATCTTCGTTTTTGCTGTTCAAAAATAAAAAAATTATATATATACTATGACAAATTTAATTTATATTTGATTAGAATGGATAAAAAATGGAATAAAAACTATGAGAATTATTGCTTGTCATTGGATAAAAAGAGAATATAATTTAGAAGTCGGAACTATTAATACCAAGAAAACCTAATACAAAATTTAACAGAATTTTAATTCAAATGCTGGAAAAACCATGCTTCTTCTTTGTGGGCTTATGTCTTCCACCATATTGGATGGACCTAGAAATTAATGCATTGCTCATGCTTGATTCCATAGGTGATGCTTTTCTTATGCCCTTTAGTCTAATGATATTTTGACATTTTTAAAACGTATTGCCATAAATCTATTGTTCATTCTTCTTACAACATGACAATAGTTTTTGTTATCTTTATTGGCATTGTCAATTTGTCCTGACAGTACCAAGTTTTAAAGTCACCAAAGAATATATATTTGCATGTAGCCTCTTGTTTGGCTCATAAAAACGTACTTGCTTTGGCTCATTTGTGGCACTTGGTACAAAAGCTTTTATACTTTTGTGGATAAAGGGATCTCCGATGGTTCTGGGATCCTTTTGATTTTTTCAGACATAATTGTATATCTATTTTTTTCAACTCAAGCTCAAAATTTTTATTTCTTTCGGCAATCTTTGTTTGAGCTATACTAAACACTTTCTTTCTCGTACTTGATTCAGCACATAAGTTACATTTAATTTTGTTTATATCTTTTACTCCTTTTAACTCCTTACAAAAGTCATAAAGAGTTTTAACCTATTCATGAATACTAATTTTTCTCTTCTTGATTGACATTCTTCTATGAGTCAATCCTTCTAACACTTCTACTCTATCAAAAGAGGAAGCTTCTACTCTATCAAAAGAGGAAGCTAAGCTTCAAAATGATTTCTTGGCCAATTTACTTACCCATAGATACATTTTAGTGGGAGGCTCCATCTTTTTCTCTTGATTTTGTAGCGGCAGATTTTGCAAGGGTGACCAGTAGTTGAAGGAAAGTAGTGATCAAAAGTAGTGGAGAAAAGTGGTGATCGAAAATAGTGGAAGAAAAAAGAAAGAATGAAAGTGCGTAGAAGATAAGAAGATAATAATGTTACGGATGATACCTACCTAAGAATAATCAAAATCATAAATGTGCATTAAAAAATTCTAAAAGTACCTAGAGGTGTTGGTTTGGTTTATAAGTAGACCTTGTACTCACTCTCATCATGGAAGCAAACAAATCAATATAAACTCTACCTTTTATTTACTTTTCTCCCTTCCTCTTTTTTCCTGAAATTTTGCAACTATTCCAAATATTCTATTGCAGTACTCCTACAAAACTACTTTTGTTTTTTAGTTTTTTCCCAACTTTTTCCATATTTTAGATAATTGCTTTTGGTTTATCAAAAGGAATTAAAAGTAAACTTTTTTTACCCAGTTTTTAAAAAAACTACGAAAAAACTAAAACAATGAGAAAAAGTCATCGTGGATTAAACCGTAAATTATCATGTTAGATAACAACAACAAACCAGCTATATATCTATATAGCAAAATAGAAACTTGATCTCTCTCATCTCTCATGTTATTTTATATAAAAAATGTAAAAAACATATTCATTAATATAGTACTTTACTTTTTACTAATCCAACAACAAAAATAATTTAACTTTCACTCATTTTTTTTATTAATGCCATAAAATTATTCAATTAATTAATTATTAAATTACTAATATTACTTTATATTTTATTCTTAAATTATTAAAATTAAATATTTGACTGCCTTTAAACGCTTGTGATAACTAAGTCCCTTTATAAGGTGTCCTACTGGTGGCTCGATTTGGTAGTTTTTGACTTTTGAAGCAAAAGCCATTGTTAAGCACCTTACGGTTGTAATCAAAAGCAAGAGGTTCGACCTCGGTACAATTTTCTCAATGCAAGTAATATATAGCTCTGTTTAATGTTTAGGGATCACTATTTCATTCGAACTTTGAATTCTTTGGCTCGATGCATGCTTTGAATTTAGGCATGTCCCGTAGTCTGACTTTCATATATTGACAGTTCACACTTGCATTGGAGAATTTGAGGCTGCTTCCATGTCCTTTTTATTTAATTTTCTTTTTAATAATCGGATATTCAAACAAGTTTGTGCCCAACTCGACTAATCTCTAGATATTGAAGTTAACGGCTGGACAGATCTCTAGTAGCCCTCAGGACTCAAACTAGTGATCCCCAAGTGCTTACTGCTAAGTTGGCTGGCCATCCAAAACAAAGTAGCTATCAAAGAGAATTTAACTAGAAGAAAAATTTTAAAACTCTGTTCCAACCTTAGTTGTGTCTTTTGTAACCTGAAAGAAGAATCAACCAACCATCTCTTTGTGAATTGCCTTTTTTCATGGAAAGTTTGGTCGACATTGATGCATTGGTGGGGCAGCCAGTGGGTCTCTCCTGACATTGTGCTTAGTCTTTGCAAATCTTGGGTGAGAGGTAAGGAGAAAAATCTAAAGGCTCAGCATTTGAATACCACTTTTATTGCAGGCATGTGATCTATATGGTTTGTCAGGAACATGTTTCTCTTTGATAATGTAAGGCTTGAGCACGATGAGATTGTTTATTTGGTGAAGGCAAGAACTTGACTATGACTAAAAGAGAAGTTGAGGGGCAGCTCTTGCAGGATAGAGGATGTCATCTACAATCTTTGTGCCGTTATCCATTAAACTGTATCTCTCCTTAGGTTGATTTCTCATTAATTAGTAGAGTTTGTTTCTTAATTAAGTTTAAACTATAGTTTTGTTGTAGAACTAGAAGGTGTTTCTTTTAGTTGCTGGTTTCTGTTTGTTGCTGTAATACTGTTTATTTTAATATACTTTGTTATTTTAGCCGTTAAAAAAAAAAAAAAAACCTGACCAACCGACCTAATCGTTTAGGGTTATGTTCTTCCTTTACTTGGCTAAGAGATTAAAAAATAATTTTTAAGTCTTTGTTAATTTTCGATAAAGGCTTATTAGTTTATTGACATTTTAGTAAAATAAAAAATAAAATTTCAATAAGGTAGTTCTGTTGGGGTACGTAGAAGTTACTTTTTTGGTCTATTTTGGTCTATTTTGGATGTTGATTGTTTGAAATGGATTGGTTTTTTTTGTCCAAATGGTCAATTTATCCTCCAAGATTAATGTTTCATAATATTTAATTTGTGTTTGATAAAAGTTGAGTGTCCTATAATAATTTAGTCTACCGTATTGACCATAGGTTTTGGGTGCCCAAATAAGCTGGTTATGCACCGTGCAAGTCTAAACTTTTGTCCCAAAAAAGCATTGTTTATTTATAGGTTTATAAAAGCAATAATCATGTGATTCCCAATGGGGTGTACTACTCTTTTCTTCCTTAACATCTCTCACATTCTCTCTCTCTCTCTCTCTCTCTCTCTCATTTGACAATAAGGTCTTGTTTGGTATATATGTGTTATGAACCTTGAATTGAACTGCCAATCCCATAGGCTTTGTAAAATCATGTTTGTCTTCACAATTTTGAGTTGCACTAGTCCTCTGGGTGGACTACCAGTTAAGTACTTCGGTCAGATTACAAAACCCATTAGGGAATTGAGCTTGTTGTTGAGGAATGCCGTATTTAACGGCCTGAAGCAAGAGATCATGCAAAAATATTCTAAAATAAAAAGTCAACAGATCATCTTCTGTTTGGAATGAATCGTAAAGATGGAAAGGAGTGTAGAAATTGATTCTTTTACTTTTATTATATCCTCCCCAACTCTTTGTATAAATGGGGATTGTACAGACATAAAAATATACAATTGAAACAGATTCTCTTATATTTTTTTTCACTCTTTTATTTCAATTGTCCTAATTTTATCACTTGTAATTAATGATTTTTACCCTCTTTTTGTGTTGATCACCTAAACTAAACATCTATTCCAAAAAAAATATGGCTGCTAAACCAATATCATTTTCAACTATCTTCCTTTTGAAATGTTCAAAAAATTTGAATTCTAAGAGGTTTATATTTTTTAAAATAAAGTTGAAGAAAAAATAATTCAATTTTTTGGGATGATTTTTTTATAGTTTTTTACTTTTTTTATTATTAAAATATCTAATATACTTTTATTTTTCACTTTAAAATTATAGTATTTGAAATAGTGGCACGATTTTTTTAAATTTTGTGAGTAGAATTAGTTTTTTAAATTTAGAGTATTATAGTTATTTTACTCTAAGAAAAAGTTAGTATGTTTGGAATGTATATAGTGTTTTTTCTTGAAAAAAGAAATAAAAAAAAATTAGTTAGTTTTTTAAAGAAACAAAGCCATATAGCTTAAAAGCACGCTTTCTAATAAAAAGTTAATTTTTTAGATAGCCCAAATTGGGGTTTTGTAGTGAGTATTTTGCTTATATGTGATTGATGTTCAAATCGGTAATTGGTATGTGAGGTAAGACAAGGTTTATTTGTCTTACTTGTATTTTCCACTTCAAATTCGATTTAACATTGACCTAGTGTGATTAGGTTGCATCCCCTTTTGGTACAATACATAAGGGTAAAATCAAAAACTCATTTTACCAATCCATTCCTATTAATTGCAATCAAACATATGGTTTACTAGTCCAATGACCATTTCAACCCAAACCAAATTTTTTTTTATCGGCAAAAGAAAAAATTTTATAAATAAAAGAGGAATGATAATATCTAAAAGGAAAAACTCCCTTAAGAAGATGCGTCAAACTTCCTCAAAATTACAAAGGACTCCAAGGTTGATTAGGAGCCAACCCAAAAATGTAAACAAGAATAATCTAAACCCACAAAAAGAAATAACCAAGCATGAAGACAAGGCCCCTAATCCATAGCACCATAACAGGCCTGTAAAAACCAAGGGGACAGGAGCACCCAAGTAGCAAAACCAAGCAACATGCTTAAAGCATCCAAGACCAAGCACTGATGCACTAAACATCCACAGCAGCATAGCATGAAGCCATGCCTATAACAGCACCCTCATCAAAACCACACTAAAACAACTCCCCAAGCAATCAACATTTGACATCAGTATCATCAAAAGGCAGCACATCAGCATCATCCCAGGCAAATAGCATTTGACCTCGTTGGTGGTTTGCAGCATATAGAAAAAGATCATATCGAAAAAATACCATTTCTCTCTGACTTCCATAAAAGATTATCTAGCTGCATCTAAAAGGAAGCTGATCTAGACTCTGCTAGCAGACTAGATTCCTCATTAGCATTCATCTCCATGATTCTGTCCCCAAACAACTCTTCATCTTTACCGAACGTGAGGCCCAGTTGCTTCTCGGTTTCAATCACCTCTAGAGCCTCCTTTCTAAGAAGAAAGTTTTTGTTCTGAATGTCAGTTGTTGAGAGAGATGATTGGTCAACCATCATTTTTACCCCGTGCTGCTTTCTCGCACCACGAGATTTCTCTTTGAGATGCTTAAAACTGAGGCTTACGCCTCCTAGCTCCATCAGAACTTTCTTCTTTTTCTTCTTGGAAAGTTCTAGAGTAACATCAGGAACTTCCATAGCTTTTACCTCCACCTTGCCATCCTCCTGTGCTACCTCATGTGCACATGGTACGAGTTCTGTAGACACATGAAATGATTCGTCCACATGGCTAGCACTCGCCCAACCATCCAATGTATCCTGGCTCTCCATCTATTTGCTTCAATGGACTTGGCTAGAGTATGTAGATCTATTAGCTTCATCATCTAAAGAGAATTTACCTCCAATGTCACTATTTGTGTTTGCACTGGCACTTGGGCTGCTCCTATCCTCTGGTGATTCACCCTTGATACTCGTGCCCCAAATAAACAATTATTGAAAATCACCTTCAGTGCATCAAATGGAATAAAGCATTTGTCCCACTTTGAGATTGCATAAGAGGTTGATGCTCTGATGTTGCTCTGTGTTGATTAAAACCTACCCACCTCCAAATCCTTCCTAGTAGAAGTGTCTGCATCCACTTATTACACTGTTCCCCACAATTCACCAATTTTTGTAAACGTTGAATCGTTGTACGCGTGCAGTGGAACACCCTCGACATAGAGCCATACCCTTCGTGTCAGATTGAAATCTCTATAACTCCATTCGTATACAATATCAAACCAGGTTGCCAACCACTGTTTAGCATTAGATATGAAGTCAGCATTCTCTTCTACATTAGAGAACTGTAAAAGCACCTTAGAGCTCCCTAGTGGTTTGATCTAGATACAAAAGGCCCCATCATTTCTCATAGCTTCCTCTATACCAGTGATTTGCTTGATATCCCTACCAATTCCTATAGCGCAGCACTTAAGCCATTTGGGCTCAGTGCTTTCAACTTCCACTATCTTGATCTTTTGACTCCTATTGTCTGACTCAAAAGGTAGGTGAGTCTGCTAGCTACTTGATGGTCCATAGGTTTCAATTCTACTACCCAAAGTTGTTTGAGATTATTGCCGTCTGTTTGGTTCAGCTACGCGGGCTAGCTCAAAATGAGCACTCTTCACTGTTATGATCTTATCAAGAAGCCATGAGCCATTGAATCTATTAATGGCATCAAGGGCATCGGTGGTCCGCTTAAACTTTATAAAACCAAATCTGGAGTTATTTTTCCATCGTCTCTTGTTCGGAATGAACACCTCCATCACTACACCACACTGTTGGAAAAACCTGCCTAACCATTGGCAATGAATTCGGGTTGGGAGGTAATCAATGAAGATGATGTTTATGGGTGGAAAAGGCCGGCTAGAATAAGGGGTTACACATCTTCTACCTCTCATGATTTCAACCCAAGGATCTTAGCTTTGATTGTTAGTTGTAGTATTTTATCAAACATGTGATATGTTTATGACGGTACAAGCATACCCAAAACAGAGCAAAAGCACCCAAATCAGTTCGTGAATATCAAAAATGAAATTATAGAAAGAAAATCCAAGAAAATCCTCAAAATAATCAATTCTTAAACCACAAAACCAAAACCAAAACCAAAGTCACGAATCTTCCAAGCCACTAACCTGCGGCGGCGGCCGCGAGAACGAACATACGGTCGAGCTTTTGCAGACAACCCTAAAACAAATATAGAAGCTTGGAGGCAGAACCAGCTATTTCTGCCCAAGATTGGAGCTTGGAGAAGACAACCTCTCTCTGGCCACGTCTTCCACTTTTTTCCTAGAATCAAAATTCCCCTTCCCCTGCTCTCGAAATCAGAAACCCTAAGAATAGGTTTTCGCATTATGCACAGGAAAGAGAGGGAGGAGGTGGCCGGCGGTGGCGTGGGGCGGCGACGGGGTGCTCGCCGATGGTGGTGATCGGCGTGGTCGGCTACGACGCTGCTGGTGACCGGCGATGGCGTGCAGAGGTGTTTCCTGGGAATTTTTCAAGCATTATTTCATTGATTTTTAACAAGGATGTTTGATTATCATTCTAATTGTTAAACCAAACATCTATCCAATTCTTACAATAATCCGGCCTCATTACCAATAAAAATTGTTTATAGTCAAAATTGTTAGAAGTAATAAGTAAACAACTTTTATTATGGGATAGTGTTCGGTGATTTTATGTTCAACTGCCACGAGATACAAAATATTTGAGCTTATCCAGCACATGTAAATTGCAGGTGCATAGGGTTTATTCATAGTGCCCTATTACTAAATGACAAGTGAAGCCAATTGAAATTTTACAGTCACAAAAGGAAAAAATGTAAACAACTATATCTTATTTGTTTTGAAAAAAAATTATTAATTTCCTCTCCCTTAGTATGTCTCTTCAACCTTCCTTCTCTTGTCGAAACATGTATGGACCTCTAATACTCTTCCCAAGATCAAGAATTTCTAGTAAGAGAGCCTCTCTCAACCTTTTTCCAATGAAGGGTGGTTTATACAATTGAAAACTTTGTCTGTTCTCATTTTGTCCTTATCCTCTATTTGATTTGAGAAGAGAGAAATTAGAAAAATTCTATTTTTCTAATGTCATTAGACCAAACTTGTCTGGTTTGGTAGTGTTCTCAATCCATTGTTTTGTTTAGGTTCCTGGGTGAGATGAAGAGAGGGAAAGAGATAGGGAAAGAGCATATAAATAAGGGTGAATTCTAATTATGATTGGTTGGAAGTATGGGTAAGATACAAGTTGATTTGTTATCAATTGATTCCTTATTTAGCTTTGGATGGCATATGATTGGCTAGAAGTTTGGGTACCAACCTAGTTGGGATACTTTCTTTTAGTATTCATCCTGTTTAGTTCTTAACTTTATATTTCTTCATTAACAAAATCTTCTTTTTGTCGATAGAAAAGGTGAGCTTCAAATAAAAGGTAGTCGGTAAAAAAATATAAGAACAGTGGAAAAGCTTATAAAGAGGTAAATCTAATGTTTGAAAGCTTTTTTTATTATTATTTATGAATTTCACATTTTTACCCTACTCATTTGAAATTTCCCCTATAAATTCAGTACTAAAAAAACATTTTGGTTGTCAAAGGGTTGTCGGGAGAGACTTTTACTGACCAAATTTTAGTTAGTCACCGAAGATATTTCTTTGCGACCAAATATTTAGTTGGCAATCTATGCTTTTGTCAAAAAAACAAAAAATATATCTGCAGCCAAAGAATCTTGGTCGCCAGGAGTTGTTCATTGCCAATCTAAATTGTTCGTTGGCAAAGTAACACAATTGCCTAAGACTTTTAGTGACCAAATTTGGTCATCAAAGGTTGTTTGTTGCCAACCAAAAATGGTGGTCGGCGAAAGGTTCTGATTTTTTAAAACTTCCGCTGATCAAAATATTTTAGATGCCAAATAAATATTTTTAAATATATATATATATATTATACATCATTTTTTAATCTCATCATACATATAGATAAACCTATTACTAATTTTATCAGTAATTAGCCGAGATAACCAACTTGTGTATTATGCTATGATATTGTTTATTATGTATTGTGAGCAAACAATAATATTTTTTTCTTTTTTATTCAAAATTTTATTTGAACAGAAAAACAAAGATTTCAATATATAAGGAAAACAAGTTTATAAAAACAGAAGGATAAAAAGCATGAGGTGAGATCAGGTTGGCGAGGTACCAGCAGGACCAACCCTATATATATATATATATATATATATATATATATAT
>JAOTRH010125789.1:0-14547 GCA_034768845.1 Heliamphora exappendiculata
AGCATGTTGTTTGGTAATGGATAACAATTAAAATAGATTCTATAAAAGTGTAAAAGAAGTTTAAAACTAGCATGTTGTAGGTGTACATGTCAGATTTGACAGAACTATTTACTTGGATATGCTCAAGATGTGATGGCCTGATCGAGATATGTTCTCTATAAGTTGTTTAATTTGTTGCTGCGTTAGACTCTTAAGTTACTGTCAGTAGTGGTTGCTTTTTGTTGAAAGTAGGAATTTGAAATGATAGAGCTGATTGTTGATGTCCAGCACTACCTGTTGGTGAGTTTCTCATAGCATAGTTACATATGGCACTAGTGCTAACACCTTTGTAGTGACTAAACAAAATTGTTGAAACTCGCAGCACATGCACGAATATGCCCGATTGTGGGTTTCGGCTCATTTTTGCATTTTTTAAACATAGGTTTGCAAAGAGAAACTTTATGGGTAAAAATGTAAAACATCCATGGAAATGCTTGGGCTCTGGAACTAACACCTACGTAGTAACTAAACAAAGTTGCAAGAACGCATAATAAATGCACGAGAGGACGCCCGATTATTGGTTTGAGCTCCGTTTTGCGTGTAGTTTGACTTTTTCTCCCACATTAGAACTAAAATAGGCGAACTTGAATTTTGACACCTTAAGTGAGATTTAGGCACACGTATAGGGTGGCTTTTTATCTTGAACTAATAGTTATAAACGGGCAAATTAAGCTTCAAAATGACCGAATGACCTCCAAATGCAATCGAATTTGATACACATTGTGGTATTGCCACACTTGTCATTTAGGAATTGAACATGGACATCTAATTTGAGTTTGTGATGTAATCTTTCTCTTATATTTAATTATGATGTTATTTAATTTATATATAATATGATTTGTGAGAATTTGACGTGATTTTTTTTATTGTATTTGCAGATTGGATATATGCATTGAGTTGGTGGAGATCGTTATGGACAAGATATATATTGGTTATGAGATTTTGTAGTTTTTGCTTTATTTTATCGGATATTGATATGAATTTGTATTTATTTTTGGTTGGTTGTAGTATTTGGATGTACTCTAATTTATTTTGTTAGACATGTTTTATTTTTTATTATATAATGGTCAAGCTGAATTTCTTATGTTTGTATTTTTATACGTCCGATTATGTTTTTTGTCGCAAATTATAACCTTTTTCGACGAAAAATATTTGTCATCAAAATGTTGCGGCAACGATATTTCGTCGCTAATATTACATTACGCGACGAATTTTTTTGTTATCATAAATTTCTGATTCCAAACGATACGACAATGTTCGACGATGAAAATTATTCATCGTTAATACTATCATTTGCGACGAATTTATTTGTTGCCATAAATTTCTATTTAAAATTATGATATTTTTTAACAACGAATTTTGTACATAAGCGACAAGTTTCTTCTTAAATACGCGATGAATATTTTCGTCGCTATATTTTTTATGGGGCGAATAGGAATTTGCGACGAGCCTACGATGACGAAATGAGCGACGAAATGTTTTCGTCTCCATTAGTTTTAGTGACGAAATTACCACTTTTGGAGACGAATTAATTTTGTCTTTAAAGCACCAATTTCTTGTAGTGCCCATTGCGCGAAACAACAAACTAAAATACAAGAGCACTAGAGAAAATCCAAACACCACCATCACTCAAAAAAAAAAATTTCATGCTTTGTTGTGATCAAACAACTATAAAAATTATTTTTTTCCTCCGATTCGGAATACATGAATTATTTTTCTAATTCAAATGCAATTAGGGCCCGTTGATTGCTTCAAAATCTGTTTATCGTTAAATTATCATATAAAAATTACATAAGCTCTACTAATTTGTTATATAGATATCCAATTTTAATAATTTAATAGTGAAACAAAAAATAATATCAATAATTTTATAATTAATTAATTATAAAGTTTTAAGATGTCCAATTAAATATACAACTTTATTAGTTTGTTAATTTGTAAATGTAAAAAATAAAAAAAGATGATGAAAGTAAAAACGAAATTATTTGTTTCATTTCAATGTATTTTTTATACTTATATTAATGTCACATCAAAAATTTTATTTTATTACATATATATATAATTTTAGGAATTTAAGAATGAAATACAAAATAATATCAACAATTCAATAATGAACTAATTAGCTAATTTTAAGGCACTCAATTTAAAATATAAATTTATTAGTTTTTAATTTATGGATGTAAAAAAGTAGAAAAAAATAAAAGTAAAAGTTATATTATTATTTTATTAAATTAGTAAAAAAGAGAAGTAATAAAAATAAAAATATATTTTTTTACTTGTTTACAAAAAAGAACATGAGATAGGAGAGAAAATAAAATAAAAGGCCAAGATTGTTTCATTTTAATAGATATATTTTTGACATATATATAAATGTCACATTAAGTTATTTTATCTTATTATCTAGATATTCAATTTTAAGAATTAAAGAGTGAAATAAAAAGTAATATGAACAATATAATAATTAGTTAATTAGTCAATTTTAAGGCACTTGATTAAAAATATAATTTTATTAGTTTTTTAATTTATGAATGTAAAATAATTAGAAAAAATAACAAAAGTAAATGCTTTATTATATTATTATAGGATTAATAAAATGAGAAGTAATAAAAAAGAAGGTTTTTTTTAATCATTTTTTACAAAGAAGAACATGAAATAGGATAGAGAATAAAATAAAAGGCTAATATTATTTTATTTCAATAGTTAAATTTTTAACATCTATACAAATATCATATCAAAAGTTTTAACGGCAATAGAGGGGGTTAGAGTTTTGAAATAAGAGAACTGTAACTAGAGTTTTTACAATAAAGAATATATTTAATATATTTTAAAATAATATTTAAAAATTAAGATCATAACTTTAAAAAATTTAGGGACGTGACTAAATCTTTTAAAACTCTGTAAAATATAACTAATAATTAATTAATCTTAATTGTTTTAATTAAAAAGAAAAATAAATAAATAAGGCATTATACCAAATGATATATTTGCATCAAAAGAGTTCGTGGTACAATTGGGGACCAACGGACCATTATTTCCATTGCTGTGGTCCAAGACTTTTGAGCTGAACATATATGATTACAGTTAACGAGCCTCCCAAACAGGTCATGAAAATGACTTTTGAATAAACGTGCCTTAAGAGACGCAAGGGACTTTGTTACTGCTTAAATGATGGGGTTACATCTCCTGTATTTAAAGATAATAATAATATTATTATTTTTTTATTTTTTGAAATATTATTATATATTTTTTATATTTTTATTTTTATAATATTTAAGTTAAAAAATTAACTTCTGTTAATTGGGTTCGGTACCATCCATTCCAAACCCAGAGAGTTTTTTGTTTATAATTTTTTATTTTAAATTAATAAACATAAATTTTATTTTAAGTTATAAATTTATAATTTGAACAAAAATTCATTTTCTACTTAAAGTTATAATCACATATTATCAATTTTTTTTATTAGTGTAGTATGTATTAATACCGATAAAATATCGTATACCGCTTTAAATTTCTTATAATAAAATATTTTTTTGTACTTTAAAACAATATTATTCAACAATAAGTAACTAAGTACAACATAAATATTTATTTAACAGAATATTTTAATTAATTATTATAAAATAATTTATAATTTTATTATTTATGTTGTGATAGCTAACTAAAAAGAAAAAGAAACATAAGAGATTAAAAAAAATCTTTTTAAAAATTTATTATAGGCTATGTCCATGCCTAATATTTTTAATTAAAATGATAAAAAAATCAAATAATTAATTTATTGATCTTCATTTAAAATTGTACCTACAAACCAATAACAATTGATGGAACACGGTATAGAAGTGTTCAAAAAATCATTAGAAATGTTAAATTGGTTTGAATCAATCCAAATCGTATGATTTGATTATGTTTTTTTGGTGAACGATTTGATTCCAACTTTAAATAATTAAGAACTGTTCTTTATGATTTGGTTTACGGATTAAGTTTTAAAAAATTGGAACCGAATCGATCCGTTGCCTATTAATACTATTTATATTATGTATTATATAGAGAAAATTTTAAAAATATTATTTATTTTATTTTATAACTTCTTTTTTTTATCATCTAATTTTTTATTTTTCTCATAATATCGTAATATTATATAATTCATAAACTATTAGTAATAAATGAAAATGTAATATAATATAATTTATAATTTATAATTTATAGGAACGGGAATTTTTTTTGGTGAGAATATAAAAAAATAAGTAACAAAATAAAATATAAAGTATAATCATATAAATAAAAAATAAAGATTTAATTATAAACAAAAACCTCTGGATTTGGAATGGATTGTACGGGACCCAATAAGTAAAAATTAAAAGTTATGCAATATTGAGTTTTTTTAGTTTTTTTTTGTTTAATTATAAAATTTTATTTAAAAATTCCTAATAAAAAATAAAAAATAACTAAATATCAAAATATGTAACATAAAATTTAATTTATTAATTTATTTTTATTTTTAAGTTTTAAATTTTGATAAAAAAATTAATTAATAAAAAACTTAAAAATAAAAAGAAAAATTAATAAATTAAATTTTATGTTACTTATTTTTGTATTTAGAAATTTTTTATTTTTTAATTAGAAATTTTTAAAAAAAATTTGTAATTAAACAAAAAAAAAAGAGTTAAATTGCTTTTAGGTTCTACTTTTAAAAATATTTTTTAATTAAATCCCATTCATAAAGTCACATTTTTCTTAAGAAATATTTCAAAATTTAAGATTTATTTAGGTCTATTATACCCTTAGTGATAATTTTCATGACGCGTCACTTGTTTTCATAGTGATAATATTTTATTATTTAAATATAAGGATATTTGTTCCATAGTGATAATATTTTATTCCTTAAATATAGGAATATTGGTCATCCAACAAAAAAATGGTAATATTTCCATAGGTCACCCGTCACCGCCGACCGACTAACCGCCGCCGTTCAGATCCATCAACTCTGGCGACCTCTACCGGCACTGTCGCCATTCCAGATCTAGACCTTTTGAACCAGATCTGGTTTCGTCCCTCTCTCCGTATCTCTCTCTCGTTTCCACTAGAGGTTCGCTAAACGGCAACCAGATTTGAGAGTCCCAGTGCGCCACCACCTCCGGCGATCCCACCGGCACTGTCACCGGCCACCGCTGTCTCACATCCGACGCTCTCCGTCCCTCTGTGTGTGTGTGTGTCTCTCTCTCTCTCATTTCCACCGCCGTCTCACAGAGATTCAAGATAAGAATATTCACATTGCGAACAAGATGAGAATATTTACCACTGATCTAGGAAACAGGTGTTGACGCAACCAGATCTGGTTCAAAATGAGAATATTCACAACGGCAATGGCGATGCAACCACAACGACGGCGGTGGTTTTGTCTCCGGCGAGTCGACAGTGGATAACCAAACAGAGACATCAGCGCTGCCGCCCTCGCCGTCGCGCTTGCTGTCGTCGTCTCCTTTCGCACTCGCTGTCGTTGTCGCCGCTCGCACTTGACGTTGTTGCTCGGGCTCTGCATTCCACCGCCGGGACAGTCGTACACCAGATCTGGTTGCTCTTAGGGTTTAGAGGTGTGAGACCATCGCTGTTCACATCTAGGTGCTGGAACGAGTTGTCATTCTTTCCATCGCAGTTGCTGTCGCCGACGGCGGATCTGGTGGTGAGGAGGGCGAGCGCAGTGGGTCTGGTGGTGGTAAGGCTATCAGATATATATATATATGTATATATATATGGGGTGTGAGGCTATCATAGGAGAGAGATGCAGTGATAAATAGGGGTATTTTGAAAAATTATATTTCGATTAGGACTGTTCTTAAATGAGAATTTGTAATGGGACTTAAATATAAGTAACATATAAAAGTAGGACTTAGATGAAAAGAACCCATAAAAAAATAGAAAAATCAAAAACACTGTTGAAACAGTGTTTTCGTCATCACAGTTAACAGAAGTTAACTTTTGGGTCTAAGTGTAACAAAAATAAAAATATAAGGGAGTGTAGTGATATTTCAAAGAATAGAGGGATACTAGTGTTAATATCCTTAAATACAGGGAGTATAAGTGTAATTTATTTTAAATTATAATTTTTAATTTAGAATTTAATAAAGAACTTAAATAAGTATATTTATAATTTTAAATCTATGTTTGGCATCTCTAAAAAGTTATTTTTTTATTTAAAAAAATCAAAATTTAAGTTACACTGCTTGGCATGTCTAAAAAGTTGACAAATCTTTTTTATTTTTCTTCAAAAACAAATATACAGATATCAGGTACTCTAACTTTTTTTTTGAAAAAAAAAATAATTACAATATTCTCAATTAAAAAGTCAACTCCATGTTTCAAAAAAAAAAAAATTGTGCTATTATTTCAAATACTACAACTTAAAAATAAAAAAATAAAGGCATATTAGATATTTCAACAAAATTTTCAAAAAGAAAAAATTAAATTATCTCAAATAATTTAACTTTTTTTTCTTTTTTTTCTTTCTAAAATAGCTAAGAATCTTAAAAAACAAGCCTTTTATACATTTCAAACAGGAGCTAAATCAACAAGCACACAAATTTTACTGTTTTATGTTTCAAGTTTTATGATTTTAATAAATATTTGTAACTTTTACTTAACTTTATAATCACATTGTTTTAATTATAATTTATAAAATCATTTTCAAGCACAACAGACACCCCTTATATATATATACTAGTGAATTCACCTGTATGTGAAGACACTTTTTAATGTAATTTATTTTTAATATTAATTGTGAGCAATGAATAATAATAAAAAATTTTCAAAATATTATACTAAAAATAATTTAATTACAATATGAATAATATATTTATACAACATATTTAAGGTTGGCGCATCTTTTAACACCAATCTGTTTTTTTTTTTGAATAAGAACCAAGCAATAATATGATATTCTAATAAAATTATTATCTTAAAAAAATTTCTACAAAAAAAATTATTATAAGAACTTGATACACTAAGAAGAGTTTATATCATGCCGTCGTATTCAAAGAAAATATAGTAATATAAAAGAAATATCTACCATTAACAAAACCCACTAACCTAAATAGCAAAAATAAAAATAAAAATAATATTTAACAAATTAACTACTAAATCAATAAAATCGAAGGAAAAAGATACATAAAATAATTTTACATTATCACAAAGTGATGAAGATAGTAAAAAGGAAAAAGAGAGAAAGCTGATGTGAATAGGATTGAGGTAATGTATTTTGGGATATAAAAACTTAGTGGGCAAAAAAATATCTTAGCCACTTGATTAAAAATATATAAGCTCTTAAATATATCACATGAGATATTTTTGTCGAGTAGGATATTTTTTAAAAAATTTTAAAAATACTTTTTAAAAAAGGACTAAAAAAATGGGTGATTGTGGTATAACTTGTTATTTTTAAGGCTATATTTATTTCGATAAAAAATATTTTTTTTATATTTTTTGGTGTTTGGTAGAATGGAAATTAAAAATTAACGAAAAATATTTTTCAAGTTAATAAAGAATAAGTTAATTTTGATGAAAAATTATTTTTTTATAGTGAAAAATTATTTTTTACCTTTATTGTCGTACTACTGTATCTACAGTTAGCACTACCATTCTATTACAAACACCACTATTTTAGGATTTAAGAGATTAAGGGTCCAGAGAGATCGAGAGTTCGGGTTCCGAGGTTTTTCGAGGTCCTAAAAATTTGGGATTTTCAAGGTTTTGGGATTTGAAGTCCGAAAGTTTTAGAAATTTATATATTTTTTAAATATCATAAATTTTATTATACATATCTATATTTAAAAAAATAATATTTTTAAATCTACTGATCAGGATATATATTGGAAAATAATATATATATATATATAATTTTAACTTAAGTTTTTTTTATCTTATTACCTCATTCTCTTTTAACTTCAAATTCTTTCAAGTCAAATAAGTTTTTAGTCTTCATGTTCCTCTTAAAACTTATAAATAATTTTTTTACTTAATTAACTTAAAGTAATTTAAAGCAGAAATAAAAACTAACTGCGAAATTAACAAACGAAGACTAATTATGAATCTATAAGAAAAAAGTAACATTATTCAAAGAAATAAAAATTTTAAGTTACTATCTTCAAAAAAACTTCTACAAAAAATAAAGAAAAAGCCTAATTATTTTCTTGAGAAAATTTCTAAATATAAAAAAATTATTGTAAGAACTTGGTACTCTTAGAAGAGTTGATATCTTGTCGTCGTATTCAAAGAAAAAATAGTAATATAAACAAAAAGAAATCTACCATTAACAAAACCCACTAACCTAAATAGAGAAATTAAAAATAAAAATAATATTTAACAAATTAACTATTAAATCAAATAAAATTGAAGAAAAAAATACAAAAAATGATTTTATATTATCAGAAAAAGATGAAGATAGTGAAAAAAATAGGGGAGGAAAAGCAATGTGAATATACGATTCAGATGGACAATATATGTTTTGTGATGTAAAAATTTAATGGGCAGAAAAATATTTCAGTCACTTGATTAAAAATATTTCAAAAAATAATTAGTAAAATATTTAAAAAATAATAACATATATTTATTCAATTATAATAAAAATAAGAAACTTTTAGGTGGGGAACCCTAAATCTATTTTTTTACAAATAATTAGTAATAAGTTTAATTCTTAATCTTTATACTATATTTAGTCTACTTAATTTTTTTTTTTAACTTTCTAAATTCAATATTTTAAAAATTTTAAAACCTAACATCATCTAATTTAATACCTAATAATTTCATGAACACAATCGCCCTTATTACTCACAACCTCAACGCCTCCGGCCACCTGCGATCAAATCTCTCTTAAATGGGCAACCGGTGTTGATGACCGTCTCAATCGGGAGGAAATCTTAGGGTTTTGGAAGTTGAATTTGTGAGGGTTTGGATATGAGCAGGTGGATGAGGAAGGAAATGTTGATGTGAGCGGGTGAATTTGTGAGGGCTTCTTTAACTTTCTCCCACCGCTACCTCCAGCGGCGACGGCGGTGGCTATCGAGTTTCCCATCTGATTTTCGGTGGGAACTTCGATTTTTCCGTTCAATTTCTGGTAGTTTGTGCGGTCCGGTGTCCGCCATTTTCGGCGATTTCAAGTTTGATACCGGTTTCAGCGGCTGAGATTGCCAGAGATAGCTTTAGAGAGAGGGGGAGAGTTGCTGGGAACGAAACATGAATATTTGGAAGATAGTTTTTAAGGTTTAAAAAATTAATATTAATAAAAATTATAAATAATATAATAAATAAAAATAATAATTGTTGAATTAATATAATTAAAAATATAAAATGTAAAAAATAAAAAATAGAAATAAATATAATATTTTAATATTTTAAACTTATTATATTTATAAAATATTAAGTTAATAAAAGCATCACCTCTTCTTAGGGTTTCTCTCCTGTAGGGTTCCAGTGCCGGTGCTCGCCTGACAGAGTTAGTCTCTCCTAATTTTTCACGAGAGTTTCTAAGTAGTGGGTGAATTGCAAATGAGAAAATTTTTCTTAATTTTCAAAAACGACTAATCTTCACACTTGATGAAGAGGATGATGTTAAGTTGGACGTGAACTTTACAAAACTCAATGAAGATAAAAAGAAGTTATGCATGGTGGGCAAATTGTTAACAAGAAAAGTCACAAAACTCAATGAAGATAAAAGGAAGTTATGCATGTTGGGCAAACTGTTAACAAGAAAAGTTTTCAATTTTGAAGTTATGAGAATTATGATGATCAACGCATGGAACTTATCTAGAGGAGCAACATGTAAGTTATTACAAGATAACTTTTTTCTTTTTCAATTCAATCACTCGGTGAATAAGCAAAGGGTCATTGACAATGGCTCGTGAAATTTCGACAATAATTTGTTGTTATTGGAGGAATACAATGGAAACCAACAAGCCTCATCATTTAACCCACACATGGCCTTGTTTTGGGTTCGTGTATACCAGCGTTCGCTGGCATGTATGAACAAATATGTGAAAGGAATTATTAAAAAAAATTGTGATTGATTCAAAAACATGGAGTTTGGTGAAAATGGGCTGACTTGGGGCTTCCGTCTACAAATTGGAGTGAATATAGCCGTAAGGGTCCCTATAAGACGAGGCCTTAAACTCAAGGATGGGGATGGAGAAGCAAAATGGGCGAGTTTTAAGTGCGAGCGGCTCCCTCTACTATGCTACCACTGTGGGGGTGTTGGGGCACAATGAACGAGATTGTGTGGGCATTCTGCTCAACAAAAGTGACAAAACCCATAGCCAAGGTCAGTATGGACCCTGGTTACGTTTCAGTAGTTTTCAAGCCTCAAAACTCAAGGCCACCACAAAACTTCATCGTGGTGGTGGTGGTGGTGATGAGTACCGAGCTGAGCGTCCAGTGGAGAAAGCTTCGGAGGACGGCGGCGGAAGTCACGGTTGTGAGCTACCAGGGGAGGATAGTGAGCAGGGGAATGTTTCGGCGTAGGGCGGTGGAAGCCACAGTACTGTGATGTCCAGTCCAGTGGTGGAGCCCAGAAAGTTTATTCCGCCGGCGGCGAATCTCTTGGTGAACCAGGGAGGGAACGACTCTCCTCCGGAAAAGGAAACCTTCAATTTTCCAAAAATTTCGGGCGGTCAAATCTCCGAAGATCCCGGACTGGTTTTGGCAAGCACAGAAAGTTCGAACAGTGGTCTTGAAAATCAGAGAAAGCAATTGGCGGCGGAAAATAAGGTGATTCTGGATTTGGAAACTACCGAGAGGGTAACCTGCTATCCTCTAGCTATGATGGGGAGTCAAATTTCCAAGGATCACGGTGTGGTTTTGGCAGGTTCAGAGGGACTTGCTGACAATAAATCTTTTCAGTGCACGTTTTTAGGAGATTCGGATGGCTTACGGTTCGTTGAGCACCCAAGGGAAGTCAATGCCAAAGAAGGAAAGGTCTGGAACATGGCCAAGTCAGTAGTGGCCATGGATACTGATCCATTATTTCATGATCCGGGTCTGGCTGGTGGGTATGACCGGGCTATATGTAAACCCGATTGCCAGGGTGGGTCTGTTATAACCCCTTCGTCGGGTACCCCATTAATCGCTGGATTGACTGGGCGAAGACACAAATCGGGCTCGTGGAAAAAGTTGGCCAGGACTGTTAAAGGGAGTTCCTTGGCTACTACACAATTGCAAAGCAAGAAACGAAAATGTGGCATGCAGGAGTGTGACCAGAACCAAGCAGAGATCTACGAGGTAACTTACAAGAAATCAAGGCACAGAGTTTTTTTTTTTTTTTTTTCTGATGAACAAGTCCAACATACAGAAACGGTGGTGACTGATTTCCAACCCCACTGAGAATTATGAAAATCTTAAATTGAAACTGTCGGGGACTTGGGAACCTCCGGACAATTCAAGGCCTCCAATCTTTGATTAAGGTTGAAAATTCTAACACTATATTCGTCATGAAAACAAAACTATCGAGATGTAAGCGGGAAATAACAAGATGTCGATTGGGTATGAGCAATGCTTTTTGGGTGGAGAGAGAAGGTTTGTCCGGGGGGCTGGGCCTCCTTTGGCGGAATTGTGAAGTAGACATTCAGAATTTTTCAATCGGTCATATTGATGCAATAGTTACAAGTGATGGCAATAGCAGATCATGGAGATTCACTGGTTTCTATGGGAATCCCCAAACATCCTTGCGAAAGCATTCGTGGGAGCTCCTCCGAAAATTGGCTACTTTGTCTGAGGTTCCGTGGCTATGTTTGCGCGACTTCAACGAGATTCTTCATAGAGATGAACACTTTGGGGTAGAGAAAGGGGCAGATTGGCAGATCGAGGCTTTTAGACGAGTCACTGAGGAGTGTGATCTGATGGATTTTGGACCGTTTAGTTGCTTCTTGGAAGGAAAGGACGGGATTTGGTTCGTGGGAAGCTGGATAGAGGGCTAATCACAAGTGCCTGGAAGTGTTTATTTCCAGATGCCTCGGTTCGACCCTTGGCGAGTCATTGCTCAGACCATTTACCAATTATTGTCCACTGTATGGATGATGTGAGAAATAGGGGTAGACAGCCTAGAGCCAAGCTTTACAGATTTGAGAAAATGTGGATGAGATAGGCGAATTGTGAGAATGTTATCCAACAAGCATGAAATGTGACGGGAGCAGGCGAGGGTATGGATGGCATTAAGGCGAGAATTGCAAACACTAGTATATCTCTGGAGGAGTGGAACAGACACACTTTTGGACATGCTCAGAGATCTATTAAGAGGCTAATTGAAAAGTTGAGCAGATTGAAAAGCCAGTTACCAACGAACCATAGTGTGGCGATGGAGGCAAGTCTGACAAACCACTTGGATGAACTGTTGATCCGTGAGGAGGAAATGTGGAAGCAACGCAGCAGGATGGAGTGGCTTCAGTTGGGAGATAGAAACACGGGGGTTTTCCATGCAAAGGCTTCCACCAAACAGCTCAGGAATCGTATCTCAGGCCTAGAAGATAGAAATGGGGGTTGGCACACCAGTCCACAGGGTGTGACTGGTATTTTGGCAGATTATTTTACTAATATTTTTCGATCATCCAATCCCATAGCCTGTGATCAGTAGGCAGAGATTGTTTCGAGGAAGGTGTCGGCAAAAATGAATGGATATCTCTCACGAACCTATGATGTGACACAGGTGAAAAGGGCTCTTGATTAGATGGCATCGACAAAAGCTCCCAGTCCGGATGGAAAATCGATTGCTTTCTATCAAAGATATTGGCATATTGTGGGTGATGACGTGACAAAAGTTGTTCTTGATTTTCTTAACTCATCTGTTCCTATTGAGCCTATAAATGATACTTTCATAATGTTGATACCAAAAGTTAAGTGCCCAAGGAAAGCCAATGATTTCAGACCCATCTCGCTATGCAATGTTATCTACAAGATAGCCACCAAAACAGTAGCAAACAAGTTGAAGATGGCTCTTCCAGGTGTAATCCACGAATTCCAAAGTGCCTTTATTTTAGGGCGAGTCATCACTGACAATATTTTGACTGCCTTTGAACTATTCCACCACTTGAAGACCAAAAGAACGAGCAAGGAAGGTATTATGGCAATGAAGTTGGACATGAGCAAAGCATACGACCGTGTTGAGTGGTCCTTCCTAAAGAAAATGATGCATCTGCTGGGATTTGCTAAGAGAATGGTGCAGCTTGTAATCAGCTGTAACACAACAATGAGCTACAAGATTCTGGTGAATGGACAGCTCTCCCCGTCAATCAGGCCATCTAGAGGATTAAGGCAGGGTGACCCTTTCTCACCTTATCTTTTCTTGATATGTGCGGAAGGTCTCTCAGCTCTCTTAAGGAAGGCTGAACTAGATGGCCTAATTCAAGGGATAAAGATTTGCAAGAACGGGCCACGAATATCTCACCTATTTTTTGCTGACGACAGCTTACTGTTCTGCAAGGTTAATATAGGTGAAGCACAAGCGATCAAGGACATTCTGAAAAAGATATGAAGATGTTTCGGGCCAACAGGTAAACCTCAGTAAATCTGCCATCTCCTTTAGCAAAAACACTCCAGCTAATAGTATATCAAACATTAAGATCATGATGGAGGTTGATGTTGTTGCGGAACAAGGCAAATATCTTGGTGTACCGTCAATAATAGGCAAAACAAAGAAGGAGATCTTTAGACATATCAAGGACCGTATCTGGGCGGTTGTTCAGGGATGGGGGAGAAACTTCTCTCCCAAGCGGGAAAAGAAGTTCTCATCAAAGCAGTGGCACAAGCCATCCCAACATACACTATGGCAATTTTCAAAATCCCTTCAGGCCTTTGTGATGAGATTTCTAGCCTAGTTGCCAGGTACTGGTGGGGAGGATCGGCAAATGGTCGAAAGATATATTGGAAGAGATGGAATGACCTATGTTTTAGCAAATCAAAGGGGGTTGTTGGCTTCAAAAACCTAGAGTGTTTTAACCTAGCTATGCTAGCTAAACATGGATGGCGACTCCTTAACAATCCACTCTCTCTTGTAGGACGCTTTCTGAAAGCAAAATATTTTCCCACTACGACTTTCTAAGAGGCAAAGGCGGGGCCTAATTCTTCTTACACATGGAGAAGTATCATTGAGGAGAAATAGGTTCTAAGAAAGGGAATCAGATGGAGAGTTGGCAATGGGGAGCAGATTCACGTTTGGAGTGATAAGTGGATTCCTAGGGGACAACTTCAAGGTGATTAGCCCTATGAGGCTCAATGAGCCTGACCTTAGAGTGGTGAATTTATTTCAGGGCAACATAGGGGACTTGAATAGTGATTTGCTAAGTCAACTATTCCTCCCTTTCGAGAGAGACATCATTAGTGCTCTTCCTATTTCCCCAAAGAGGCAAGACAAGCTCATCTGGCACTATTCAAAGCATGGGAATATACTGTCCGATCGGGTTACTACATTGCGGCTGAAGCGGGGGGGGGGGGGACTGGTGGGAGTTAAGACTCATCAACAGTGCCAGGTTTTTGGAA
>JAOTRH010125811.1:0-14546 GCA_034768845.1 Heliamphora exappendiculata
GGGTGCGGTGTTCTAAGGTAGTGGAGGAGGGAGGAGGGAGGAGTGAATGAAAAATTGTTACGAAACAAGTGATTTTTTTTTGTTTCCAAAATTTTATAAATTTTGAAAATTGTTGAAATTTTTAGAAAACATAAATAGTTGTCGATTGTGTTTTAATTTATAGTTTACAGAATTTTTGAAAGAAAAGAAAAAATCAGTATGTTTCAGTTTGCGTTGTTCTATGCAGCATGTAAACGTGAGTCTATTTATTTATGAACACCATATACCACTTGCGAGGCATAATTTAGTGTCAACCATTTCGCATGAGCTTTGATTGTTCACCAAGGATCCTTTGTGGCATTTCTAGTCATTATATCTGTTCATGTCAATGAGTTTTGTTTGTTTATCATGAGTACTAAGGGTTAAATTGTTTATTCCAATGTTGCTTGTTGATAAAGTATAAAATTGGCTTCTTCCCCCTGTCCCCTTATGTTTGGATATATTGGTATATATCTTCTAGCACCTAATTGGGCACTCTGTGCCATCCAGGATTTTGATGCTCCTTCGGTCATATACTATTTTGTGTATAGTATTCTAATTCACATCTATATTAACTCATTTGTACTTCTCTTCTTTTAATGCATATTGCTAAGTCTGAGTTGGTACTCGACTTTCCCATGTATTGATATACTGAGCTACGCTAATCTCGCGCGAATTTCTTCTCTCTTTATGTTGTTTCTCTATTTTGTTTACAGTCAAAGTTAACTGGCAAGAGCTTCCTCCCTGAGAAGGATGGCTCGGTGGTGATTGGTCAAGACAAGAAAACTCACCTGTCCAAGGAAAGTGATTCTTTGTCCTCAGGATCTGCTGGTTATGACATGTCATATGATGCTAATAGGAAAGAGAAGTTTCGAATGGTAATTGGGAAGTCAAAGAAAGATGGTCAGGACCCGTCTTCCAAAGCCACCCAGCCACAGTTTGGAGTCATTGTAGATGCAGCAGCGGCAGCAGCTATTCTTCAGGCTGCCACAAGGGGCATTAAGAATACTAATTTTGGAATCCTTTCAAGCACATCACTAAACGGTGAGAGTCACGGTCGAAATAGTGAGATGGCCTCGAGCTTAGGCAGTCACCCTTCTTCTCATCTAGAAAATGTTGTCCGAAAGTCTGAGCAAAAAGGAGATCATAGTGTTCCTGTCCCAGCTGCCAAGGCTATTGCAAAGACTGTAGCTCTTGAAGTTGCAAATGAGGCCGACTCTTCTGAAGCACACTTGACTAAAGAGCAGAAGCTGAAAGCTGAGAGGTTAAAACGGGCGAAAATGTTTGTAGCCATGTTAAAGAGTGGAGCTGAACCTTTGAAAACTGAATCAATGCGTAGCTTATCAGTAGATCCGCAAGAAACTGGGGTTTCTGGTTCTGCTGATGGGGTTATTAATCTTGCTGGCAAAGAAAGAGAAGGCATTTCTGTTCCTTTAGATGTCAATATATCAGAGAGAGAAGAGAACCCTGAGAAGAAATATTCTGACGAGTACAATGAACGAAGATCAAAGAGAAAATATCGTTCAAGGTCTAATAGATATGGAGGGGAAGAAGAAGAAGAAGAAGATGACGACGACGAAGAAGTGGAGGAAGAGGAGGAGGATCAGAAGCACTTGAGGAAGAAGCATCGGTCTCATCGATCTTCATATGAAGGCGGCAAAGAACATAAAGAGGAAAGGGATCACAGGTATACTAGGAGAAAGCACCGGTCTTATCATTCTTCACATGAAGATAGAGAGGGAGGAGAAGAAGGCGAATGGGATCACAAGCACTCTGGTAAAAAGCACCGGTCTTATCGTTCACCTCAGGAGGAAGATAAGGAAGAAGATTATGAAGAGGAAAGGCATCACAAGCATTCAAGGAAGAAGCACAGATCTCATAGTTCTTCACGACACAGTAGGGACAGGCATAAGCACAAAGGGCGTCATCATTCTTCTTCGAAAAACAAGGGATCTCGACATAGGCAGAAGCATGAGAGCTCATCTGATGACGAGCACCATCATCGCAGCAGTTCTAATAGGCATCGAAAGATATCTCATTCAGACGAAGAGCTGGAGGAAGGGGAGATAAGTTCCAAAATCTCGGACCAATCAAGAGGAAGTTTGGGTGCAGGTATCAGTAGAGAAGCTTCCATGGATTTGTCAAGTTCGGGTCAAGATAGGAGAGTTCCTTCTCAGCCCTCCGAAGCCACCGAGGTTTCTGATGATCTGAGGGCCAAGATCCGTGCAATGTTGATCGCAACCTTGTAAGCTTCAGTTTACTGCACTGTAATAGTGTCACAATTTTTAAAATTCTTATTTAATTTTTCCTTTATTTTTTCATTGGACAAGTGTGAACAATTTTCGACATGGTATGGAAATGAGCCGGTGCAACTTGTTCAGTTTGATTGTCTTCCTTCCCCTTTACCGGTTTATTTATCAACAATCTTGATACGTGGTTGTCTCTTACATCTGAACTTACAATAAAAATTTATAATTGAAAGCTGAATTTAAAAGCACCAATGTGAAAAATTAGTTTGGCAAAGTTACTTTTAGTTGATAAGCGAAAAATAGAAACTGGCAAAACGTTTTAACACAGTTTCTGAAAAATATTTTATAATACAACCAACCCAGAAAAATAAGTCGTTTTTCAAAAACTGTTTTCCAGAAAACATTTTTTGTTAAAAAATATTTTCAATCCAAACAAACAGGGCCTAAGGCAAAGGGAAAAAAAAAAGGAAAATTGAACTACTACGGACTTGGGAGTTGCAGCACCTCTAGAGAAATATTTGAAAGATAGCAAATGTTACGGTGAGTGCATAAGATTACCAATTTACCAGCGGATTCAAATATATATCCTCAAATGCAGAACTTGATGACTGTGTTCAGATCCAGAATTTATTGAGGAATAAATAAGGAAAATGAAATTAATCTCCGTTTGGCATAATGTTTTATCTGCTTACCCGTTTGGCATGTGTTATCTACTTATTTTATTTTATTTATTTGTATTTTTACAGAATTATTTTTTCGTTTGGTCAAAGTATTATGCTTTTTCAACATTTTTCATCAAGACGAGTTAAAAAAATAATTTTTCTTAATCAAAATATATGAAAAATAAAAATAAAAATAAATCAAAATAAGTTAGATGCAGTAGGTGGGTCGTTGCCTATTAACATATAAATTTTAAAAAATAAGTACATAAATAATTATAACTCAAACCACTAGGGTAGAGAACTTGAGTAAGCCAATATTAAAAGTAAGGATAAAATAGAATTAATACGAAACTTCTCAAGATAATATGATATTTGAGCTACTCGTATACAGTCGATCAACTCGGGTACACTCGAGCTACTCGTGTACAGTTGAGCCACTTAGGTGCAGTCGGCTTGCTTGGAGGTCGAGCCACTTGGCTTCCATTCTCGTGCGAGTGGTTCAACCTACATGATATCTCGTTTCGTTTGAGTACAAAACTCCATTTCGGCGACAAGAATTATTTCTTCTTCTTGACTACATGATTTAAACAATACATCCACTCGAGTTACCCATGACCCGAGCTACTCACCCCTCTCGTAGCTCGGGTGCAATACTCTACTCATAACTTAAGTTACTCATGATCCGAGCTACTCACCCCTCTTGTAGCTCGGATGCAATATTTCTGCTTATAACTCGAGTCACTCATGACCCGAGCTACTCGCCCCTCTAGTAGCTCGGACTCAATACTTCTACTCATGACTTGAGTCACTCATGATCCTAGCAACTCACCCCTCTTGTAGCTCGGATGCAATACTTCTAGTCATAACTCGAGTCACTCATGACCCGAGCTACTCGCCCCTCTAGTAGCTCGGATGCAATACTTTTACTCATAACTCGAGTAACTCATAGCCCGAGCTGCTCGTCTCTCCAGTAGCTCTGGTATTCTTCCACTTAACCAGTGTTGACTACTCTAACCCAGGTACTCAAGTGAAGACACAAACTACTCATTCCACTAGTGACTTGAATTTCTGGGGATCCGAGTTGCTGGGACCCCCTATAACTCGGCCAACTAATATCGTTGTTCATTGTGCAGAGGCGCAAGACATTCCATAGCCCAGACTATGAGGCGTAGCCCTGACTACGAATGAAGACATTCCTCAGCACAGACTACGAATGAAGACATTTGTAGCCCTAACCCTGACTACGAATGAAGACATTCCTCAGCACAGACTACGAATGAAGACATTTGTAGCCCTGACTACGAATGAAGACATTCCATAGCACAGACTATGAAGCGTAGCCCTGATTACGACAATAGCTCGGACTACTTACCATGGCACAGACCATGAGGACAGTACAGACTGTATTATTACCAGGGTACAGACCATGAAGACAACACAAACTGTATTATTGCTACGACATGGGTCGTGAAGACAGCACATATTGTAATGTAACTCTGACTACCTAATCATGATGACATAGTAGCGACTATGTGGCTCAGCACAGACTGAACATCCAAGATATAACACTGACTATATGATTATAGATTTCTCTGAGAATTGAAAAATTATTCCAGAGATAATGAAGACAATGCCAGTACAATTCTACATGGGACGTTGAGAGACATGTGGTTTGGTGGCTAAGAAAAAAATTTGTCGGACTATGGGGCCCTCCCACTCGGGTGACCCCCGAGTCACTCGACCCGAGTGGGTCGGGTATTAGACCCAAGTGGGTCGAATACCCACGGGGCACCTGTTGGCCAACCTAGTTGAGTTGAAGTAAAACACTACCTGGTCGATTGTCAGATGGAATTTCTTGATTCTCCGACATCACCTTTTATGATCTAATTATATCTTTTAAAGAATCCTATCACAATTCTAACATAACTCCTCTGAGTGTTATAAATAAGAGGGATAGTGATGCTTTTGGAATAATCAAATTTTGAGAGCCAGCTACCTCGTTCATACTGTCAATATTTCATCCTCAATTAGCTTTCTCCTTCATCCAACCTTATCTCTCTTCGTTCTATATTTCTGACTATTTTACATATTTAAATCTTCATTATTATTTATTATTTATCTATTCTAAAAGAATCCTATAGATGCTATATTGGTTATTTTCTGTTAGCATGCCTCCCAAATGGAGCAACCTACAACCAAAACTTTTGACAAAATCTGAGAAGCTTTCACACCCTTGGTGTATGCACCTTTGTGGCCCGTCAAATGTGAGTGCAGATGTGTAGAGGTTTAATAGCAAAAGTGAGGTGTGAGACTAAGGAGATGTGTGAGTTGAGTGGTAGAGAGAAGATTTCTCTCTCCTCTTTCCATTGTAAAAATTCATTCGTTCGATATAGTGGATTAATTTTTCTCACATTGTTAACGTAGGCTAAAGCCAAACCATGTAAATTGCTTATTTTTTGTGCATGATTATTTATGATGTATCAATTCAAATCCCAACAAGTTGTATTAAAGTGTTGTTTGAGGCTTTGGAGAAATCTATTTTTCTCACTTTGTTGACGTAGGCTAAAGCCAAACCATATAAATTGCTTATTTTTTGTGCATGATTATCTATGGTGTATCAATTCAAATCCCGACAAGTTGTATTAGAGTGTTGTTTGAGGCTTTGGAGAAATCTATGCAGAAACGAAGCTAGTCAAAACCAATTTAATAAAATGTATAGATCTCATTAAGGTGATTCCAACTATATATATACGTCGAAAATGGAGTTGGAACGAGCCCTCTAGCTCCATTTAAACCATTGTGCGAATTACAAACAAGCCAAACATGTCCTTGCAATGTTCACCTTCTCTTGCACCATAGTCTCGAGATTTTGTCTATAGCAACCAATAAAATGATCAGACAACCGATATCTTAATTTTTAGTGTGAGACCTTGTAATATTACTTAAGAACTAATAGTTTTGTCACGAGTTTTTTTCATTTTTATCACAAAATACTATCCCAACGTTGTTTTTGCTACTTAGTATGTGTTGTGAAGTTATCTAAATGGTAAAAATTGTTCAGATCTTTTTGATTGAGACTGATCATATGTCATTTAAGACAATTAGGATAGATTAGAAACAATCAGAGGTGATCAAAGTTGTAGTTAAAAAGAAGTTCACATATTTGAGATTGTGAATAATTAGAATAAAAAAAATAAATACCTTTCCTGCTTCACTTATTATCAGGATCGAGAACAATTCGTAAAAAACAAAAACAGAAGCGTGCAAAAGCGAGGAGGGATAATTACCATCCCTACTAGTGTGATTTATTTTTCAACAACTACGCAAGATGCTGCAAAGGACAATGAAGCGTGACTGAACCTAACCTCAACGACGACGCTGCTTCCCTACTATTGGGATTCATTTTTCAACAATTAACACAGGATCGTACAAGAAACAATGAGGCGAGATTGGACCTAAGCTCAACGAATACCAGTGCAATGATAGATTATTCAGTGCTTTAGGAGTAAGACGACATGGTGTCTCAATATTTCTTAACACCATAGGATCATGTGAGGCCCACTCTTAGATGCAGCAACTCACGTGATTGTGTGATGTCTTAGGGTATTAGGGCATCATGTGATCTTATTGTTGAGACACTGAATAATTTTTTAGTTCGGCAGAACAATAATTTCATGGTAACTCTTGTATTATCTTAATTAAATTTGGACCACGCATTGATAATGTCTTATCGCTTTTTAAGTGGGGCTCACATAAATATATAATCTAAATTTAAATAAAACAATGCAAGAGTTAACCTACAATAATTTTTGAGCCACGAGATTAATCCCAAGGAGAGAGATGTGGTCCATGGACAAAAGGTTTTGGCATCCAAGGTCGCGTCTCCTCTACAAATTCGATAGGTACGACTTTCCTAATCTCGTTTGTCTCAAAGACAGTCTAGTATTTGTTTTTGTTTTTTTTTTTTGAAATTTTTTAGTGAATTTTAATAAAAATTACTTAGGTTTCGTTTATTTCAATATAAGACATTGACCCGTATGACAAGTTTGACTAAGTTGATTTTTTTATTTTTACTGAACTTTTTTTATTATTTAGTTAAATTTTTATATTTTTTAGACTCCTCTAATTGAGGCGAGTCGAAAAAATAAATTTTTTTGATCAAAATAAAAAAAAAAGTCAAAAAAGATGAAAATAAACAAAAAATAAACAAATAAGCTAAATAAGTAAGTTTATAAGTAAAATAAACAAATAAGCCAATAATTAAATTCACCAAACTGGGCCATTTTATATTGAAAAATAATTTTCACATACAAATATTTTACAATTTTTTTATTTTTATTTTTCGGTATTTGGTTAATACTATTTTTTTTAAAAATAAAAATAAAAATCTCTGTCGCCACTTGCACTGTTGCTGCCGCCGCCATCATTGTCGTCATTGTTACTATCACCACCCCCACTGCTATTGCCGCCACTACCGCTACTAGCACCACTATCATAAAATGAGTTACGTTATTTTTTTGTAAATAAAATTTGATCTTATAAAATAAAATATTTTACTAAAAAATAAATAAAATATTTTACGTTAAAACTAACGGATCCTAATATATGAAGATTTGTAATTCTTCTTGCTTGGAGGTTTGGTTTTATCTTTGTGCAGGATTTTCTATTTCATGCGTGAATGTTTCTTTCTTTCTTTCTTTTTTACTTTGAGAAAGTATTTTGTTGTATTTGATACACCTATTTAATTAACATCGTGTCAAATTTACAATACATTTAGACCATTTGATATTTTTTAATTGAAAAAAAGCACGATCTATTTTATTTCCGGTCATGTTGAGTAAGTTTTGGGTTAAAAATAGGCTTATTTTGACGATTCAAACCTCATTTATTTTATTGTTTCAATATGTAAATTACTTATACAAAACTTAAGTTTGAATATCGTTAAGTATACGAATAAACTACATTTGAGTTAAAAATTATAAATGGTAAAATCCTCATTCATCTTTTTTAACAAAGTATAATTTATTTAAAAAATAGTAAACTGTAGACAAGTCTTCTAAATGAACCGACCGGTCTAGTCTATTATTAAGCTGGAGAGAAGTCTACCCTCAATGCTGCCATGAAAGTAATGTGAAGACTTTGAAGAAGGCTAGTGGCTTCTCAGCCATTCTAAGCAACGAATTTTATTCACCTATTTTCTATTTTTTGTGATGAAAAAGTATTTGACTTATTTTTAGTTTTTTTTTTAATTTTTAATTTTTAATTTTTTTAAATATGAGAGAAATAAAAAAACTAACTTTTTCACCAAAAATAAAAACTTGCTAAAATCAAAATAATCAAGAAAATTTGTGTGTTTCTATTTTTGACTTAAAGATAGAAAAACAACTTTAAAAACCTAATAAAAACTAATTTTATTTCTTAGTCTTTTTAGTCAAATGTGGGGGCTATAGTAGGAAAATGTCATTGTACATTAATGCCGTTTACTTAATAAATCTGACAAGGAATGCAGTTCAGAAAATTTAAAAAATCAAAGAATGGTCTTTGTATTTGTCACACACTTAGAAGGGATATTTGTGTAATTTGCCCCTAATCTTTACCATTGCAAGAACAAATTAACGGGTGATTATATTATTGACACTTAGACTCCGTTTGTTTTGATATAAAATATTTTTAGATAAAATATTTTACTTAATTTTCACTGTTTGGTTGATAACATCTATGTAAAATATATTTTTTAGTAAAATATTTTACTTTATTAGATCAAAGTTGACTTGCAAAAAATTAACTCATAAGTTAATTTTGAAATGCACTTTTGGAACCTTCACTCAATTTTTGTCGCCTCTGATCATTCTCATAGTAAATAAGAATGAGAAAATGAGAGACAAATCATTCCCACATGAATCATTCTAGAATTTTTCATCCGAATTCTTTCCGCATTTGGTCATTCTCATCTATCATTTTTATTTTTCAAGTTTTAACCAAACACCAGAAAATACAAGTAAAAAACATAATTTTTACAAAATTATTTTACATGTAAAATATTTTTTTATGATAAAATATTTTACGTTGAAACAAACGAAACCTTAAATTTGATTTAAGTACACCTACTATTTTTATGTTTTTTAAAAAAAGATTTTAATTTGTAAATTATCATTAGGGACGATGCACTACTACAATTTTTAAATAAGGTCACAGTTTTTATTCGTGATTTTTAATTTTTAATAACGATTTTAAAAACGTAATATATGAATGTGATTAAAAGCCTTTATTTTTAATTACGGTTTATACCATGATTCGTGACTGAAAAGCTTGTATTTATAATCAAATTTATTGCTACCACCATTCTTATCATCTCCCCCACCGCAACCACCACCCCACCACCCCGCCAACCACCATCCCACCATTCCCTCCTCCATCACAATCGTCATTCCTATTGTTGTCAACACTGTCACTCTTACCATCACCACTCTATCGCCGTCGCCACGTACAGCCACTACCTCTACCCCTACGCACACCTTTATTGTCGCCACTTTTACCATAGCTACTACAATAATTACTACCGTTGTTGTCAATACCACAACTACTACTACCATCATTTGGTGCCACCTCGATCATCGTTATCACCATTTCTCCCGTTGACATTGAAATTAACTTACTTTTTAATACAAATTATTTTTAAGCATTTAATATTAAATAATATACATTGAAATAAATTGTGATATCCTGATATCCCACATCAGAAAGGGAGATAAGTTTCTGGACTATAAAGAAAAACCTTTAACCCCTACATAGTAACGAGACATTTTTTCAAGTGGTAAAGATTCTAACAGAACTCAGTTAAACGTTCTCACGCTAGAGTAATATACGGATGAGTGACCTCTTGGGAAGAACAAAATCGTGAAGACTTTGCCCAAAGCGAAAAATATCGTTGGCATAAGAAGGGTCAGTGGTGTTACAGGTGGTGTTAAAGCTGACTCTCCCCATTTCTAAGTGTGGGTTTCTGCCGTCTCGCGTATCATGTGGATAGGCTACTGAGTGGGTAGGTCGATAAGGACTGACAGGCTACCAGAGCTCACAGGCTACTGCACGGGGACGTCTATCCCTAAAGGAGGTGAATTGTGAAATCTTGGTATCCTACATCGAAAAGAAAAATGGAGTTCCCGAGTTTTAAAGGAAAAACCTTTGACTCCTACACAATAATGAGACATTTTCTTAGGTGGAAAAGACCATAACAGAACTCAGTTAAATATGCTCACGTTGGATTAATATAAGGATGGGTGACCTTTTGGCAAAAACAAAACTGTGAGAATTTTGTCCAAAACGAACAATATTGTTGCCATGAGAATAGTTGGGGTGTTACATAGACAAAGTCTAAATGTAAGTGGGAACAATGGTTTACTTGGTTTTGATGCCACAATTAATAGCTTTGTGTGAATGTGTCATAATACTGGACTTTTTGGGATAAATATTGAGTAGTCTTGGAGCACTATGTATTATTATTTATATGGTATTTTTATCTAATTATAAAGTAGATTTTTTTTTTGTATAGAGCAATGCGAGTCCACCTTTATTAAGTAGATAAAAAAATAAGAGAAACACACATGACGTACATCGTATATTTTTACTTATTAAAAATATCACGTAAATAAATACCAAGTAATATTCCGAAACACCTAATAATTTTCCTCTTATTGGCTTAAACTTAACTCTTCAATTGATTTCAAAACCAACACACACACTTCACACTTCCGTGCCGCAAGGGTTAATTCATAGATAAACAACAGTGTGTGCATCATTCGCTTGACCAAATCTGGAGGTCTTTTTCCACCATTTATTCCCTTTTTTGTCAATATTAATTGGATTGAAATACGATGCTTTGGTGGACACAAACAAGATTACCTGTATATAAATGTTTGATATATGGTAGAAATAATATATATATATAAGAAAAACTATAGTATTACTTTCCCTGTTCATGGTTCTAGAATTTTCACGAAATTTACATGAAGATTCTATGAGAAAATTATCTGACAAAGTAAAACTTAGAGCTACCAATAATTTTTATTATCAAATTAAGAAGTTGCAAGATTACATATGTTTAGAAATTATTAATTCTTACCAATCGATACACCTAACTCTCGAAATGGTTTGATTCAGTTCAAATGGTTCAGTTCGGTTTTAAATTGGAACTGCGATGCTAAAATTGAGAATCAAACCGTATCATACGGTTTTGTTATTTGCGAACAAAAATCGGACTAGTTAATTGAAAAAATCAAATCGAACTGCAGTCATTTAGACTGGTTCAAACTAATTTTATAAATTAATCGATTTTTTTGAACAATTCTATTTTAGCGCGTAGATTCTAACAACCATGCCTAGAAGGGTGTTCTCAAATCATGAAAAATGGATAGGTGTGACTTTTTGAAGTCGTGTGTTTTTAGCTAAGTATAATGACAAAATTAAATCAATGATGATGATGGTCGCAGGGCTGCCCATGCACACATTTTCCACTATTTGGACCATTCGGGGAAGAGAAGAAAGCTATTGTGATCAATGGATATACTCCAAATTAAACACCCTTTTTTCTCGAGTCATGATTCGGTACCTAGATGTTTGAATGTGAAGTTTGTTAGAGATCACTTTTACTGTATATTAAATATATATGTTTTAAATTGTAAACAATAAAAGTTGATTTGCAAAAAATACGTATCCTGATTTATTTAACTCTTACATAAAACTGATTATATTTAATAAATAAAACAAAATAAATAAATTAAACAAAATATAAATATATTGCATATAAAAAAATAATTGGCATGTGATAAAAGAGGCATAATTTCACTGTTATAAGACTGTAATTGTCTCCTTATACAAAAGTTTTAACGAATAATTTTTAATTTTAAGATTCAACCTAAATCACGACCAAGTCACCTAATGTTTGCGCACACTAAACAGAATATAAAATATAAAGAATAACAAGGAAAGTGAATGAGATTTTTTGTATTAGGAAGTCTCTAAACACAAGGCTAGAAGATGCCTTATGTAAAAAAATTAGTGACTTCTGAAACACGAAACCAAAGACACAACCCTTGGCTTTTAAAATCATTGGGAAGGTTTTGAAATTCAAAAAATCTCAACAAAGTTTTCTTATTATAGCTATTTAACAGAAGACTTGGTTCGCGTTAATCATTATTAAAAGTAATAGATTATAGATTATAATTTGTAATAGATGCTACGAGTTTTTGATAAATAAAATAACTTATAACTGAAATAGAAAAAATAATAATTATAACTTGTAATAAAAATTGTGAATATTTTAAAAAATTTATAATTTATTACTAAAATTGGTAACATAAAACTTAAAATTGGGTCAAGAAGCTTGGCCAAGGCCCTGATTGGGTACACAAGTTTTTTAGAATTTTAACTAATTAAAAACACAAAAAAAGTTACATGGGCTGTTGAGCCAAAAAAAAAGTAGAAAAGTTAAAAGTTAAATCAAAATATTAATCTTAAAATATTTTATTTAAACTCTTATCACTTTAAAAGGCAAAAATATATTTTGTTTATAATTTATTTACTATCACTACGTATCAACTATATATAATTGTTGTTTTTAACTTGTAATGATACAAGTAGACCACCGATCCAATAATTTGAATAATTAATGAACTTAACAATGCGACCCAAAATATATAAATTCAAGTTATTAGTTGTAGTTCACAAGTTTCAATATATATTAGATTTAATTTTTATCTCCCACTGATGTGTGATATAGTGTCACGATATCTCTCACTCAAATATATACGACGTCCTCGTTATATGGCCCAAATTCTTCTCTTAATTGAGATATGAATAGCAACCCATTAGCAGACAGATAGCAGTCTATAAGCACGCACAAAGTGTACAATTTTGGGGCCTCTACCCGTCTCTAGAGTTTTTACTTCTTTATTCACATCACCACGGAACCCTACATGGGAACTAGGGGTCGACTTTGATACAATTGTAACTACCCAAGGAACCACTGATCTAATAATTTGAATAAAGAGTTTAACAATGTGGCTCCGTAGTAGTGTGGATGGAGGAATAGAAGCTCAAGAGAGGGGTAAAAGCCCCGATGTTGTAAACATTGTGCATACTTATGAGATGCTCTATTTTCACTAATGGGCTGCTATCCACATTCAAACAATGGGAAGAACCTAGACTACGAGACGAACATATCATGTATATTTGAGTAGAGGATATTGTGACATCTCATCCCCACATTGGTGGAATACAGAAATAAGTATAGTATATAATGAAGTTTGTGGATTATTACTAATAACTTGTGCTCAAGCTTTTAAACTGCGTTGTTAGGTTTTTTTTTCAAGTTATTGAGTTAGTGGTCTGCTTGAGTCGTTATTACATAACTACAAAAAAAAAAACAAAAGTGTTCAATTTGAACAAAAAAAAAAAAAATTTTTTAAATTTTTTATCCAAACAACCAATTTCAAAAAAGATAAATTAAAGCTAATTTACTAAATAATTTGCTTTGGATAAAATTTATTTTTTGGCTAGAAACACATAAAATAAAAAAAAATAAAAATTATAATTTTTAAGCTAGTTGTCAATCGAGACTTTAGTAAAGGCAGAAAAAAACTTTACTACGCATCCTATTTTTATAGTGTATGGTATTTGTTTTATAATTCTTATTACACAAGTTTATAATTAAATTCATAAATAAGAAATCAGAAAAATAATTAAATCCATAAATTTAATAAAAATTCAAAACAAAAAAATTATATAATTCATAACTTACAACTTTTAATTTGATATTTTAAATATTTTATAACTTTAACGATAAATATTTATAATTTAAATTACAAAATCTCGTACACTAAAAAAGAAGATATGCACTGAAATGTTTTTCCATAAACGTGACAATCATCATGTAGTTTTTCCATGAACGTAACGATCCCTTTGCCTACACTTCACGGAGACAACATGATTAATTAGAAGTGTTTGGTAAAATTATTGCTAATATTTTGTTTTGGCGCTATTAATTTTAATTATAAATTTTTAAATATTCATAATTGTAATAATTTATAATTATTTTTTTTTCTATTTCAACTACAAAGTATATAATTTTTTACTAAACACTCACAAATTCTATTATAATTTATAAATTACTAATTTTAATAATGCTAAACAAGTACAATAGCATAGCTAGTTATCTCTCAAGAGAAATTATTCAATATATAAGAAATAGTACATGAATAATTGATGTGGCGTATTAAATTAACACGTATATGTCATGTGTTTTTTTTAGCGTAGTATCAGTTTAACATGTAATAATTCTTATATTACCAAATAATGTAGATAGGATTATTATTTAAATTTATAAATATATAATTAATACGTATTTATTAATTGAACACATCACATTATTATCCAAATATTTTTAATACTTTTCCTCTCTCTCTCTCTCAGATATGTATATAGATGCATCTACTTTTCCGTGATGTTGGGAAATGTTGGCAATAGTCGTGACCATAAGAGAATGGCACCGTGAGCAGAAGCTACTTCACTACTTTTCTAGTTTTTTGACTTGTTTATATATCTATGATGTTGATATAAATAA
>JAOTRH010125832.1:0-14545 GCA_034768845.1 Heliamphora exappendiculata
ACCAAAGAGAGAGATAGAATCCACATAGAAGGGCCAAAAGAACTCTGAATACCAAAATTTCAGATACAGTAAGGGCAAATTTCCTTTTCCCAAACCTTTCTAAGTATCAATGATTTTGTTGTGGAAAAGGGAAAGATGAAAGATGGATCCAAGAGACAGATAGATGTGAGAGAAGGAAAGTGCCTCAATCATTTGGGAAGGAAATTAATTACTAATTGTACCGGTTGAGGAATTAAAAACCAGTTAGATGTAGTTGAAATTATAAATTTATATATTTAATTAAAAAAATATAATTATGATTTTATTTAAAAGTTATAAATATTTGTTATAATTATAAATTTGTAGTTTAAAATAGTAAAATTTGTATGCGCTTATTAATTTAAAATAAAAAACTACAAATAAAATATTATTTTAAGTATACTTATTTAAATATTTTTGACCTTTTATATATTAAATTGTAAGTTAAAAATTAAAAACATAAACTCAAACAAACACCCTCTTAAATAAGGTTGTGAAATCTACCTCGGCTAAATGACAAGGTAAAAACCCATTCCCTTTTGGCCTTTTTTTTTTTTCAAGGGCGAAAGAAAAAGTCCTTTGCAATGTCTGAAAGCTTCTTACACATAAATTATTTGTTATTTTGGTGTATCCATCTAGTGATATTATTTAATTTAGGTGTGTTATTAATAATTTTAAAAGTTCAATACAAATTATATGAGTATTTTTTAATTTCTTACTTAGCTAATAAAGATGGACCAGCTGCTTCCAAGGGATAAGCTTTGTTTGGAATGAACTCACTCATATCTTCTTCTTTTTTTTTTTTTTTTCCTTTCTTGGCTTGACTTATTGTTTGACTGGTAAAACAACACTAACTAAATCAGCAATAAAGTGTCACATTAACATCTATTATTTTTATTTTTTTTAGGCACTGAATTGACAAACATGAACATGAGTTGGTTGAATCAAAAGAAGCTTGGTGCAAATCACAGTGGATTGGGTGTTGACCCAAGCTCAATTTTTATTATATAAAAGAATTAGGTTTTATCCCACATTGGTTAGGAAATAGTTAGCTTTTGTGCTTATATATAAAATTTTTTTGTTATAATTTGATTGGCTAATGTGCGGTGGGCTATGTTTATGTACGGGTGAGTTTATGATTGCGCATTTCATTTGAATTTTTTTTAATCGTTTGATCAACGATTTATATTAAATAAATTAATTTAATAAATAAATCATTTCCAGTTATAACTCAAAAGGTGCCATTTGCACAAAAGTTATTATTTTATAATAACCGATGTTTGAAAAGGTTTTCTCTAAAGTTGTGTTTTTTTCAAAAAGTCTTTTTTTTTTTACTATTTTAAATTAAATCGATTTTTAATCAGAATGTTTTAACTCTCTACATTAAAAATTATTTCTGTTAAAGAGGATTTTGTAGGAAGGGATTTTAATTCTTACTGATTACAGTTCTTTACAAAAAGAATTTTGTTGTATCCTGATAACGAATTAACCAAAAACCGTCATTATACTTTTTTAGTATGAGTAATTTATGTTTTAAAGAAAGTGTCTTCAAGATACGCCTCATATCATTATGTGATTATTTTTTCCAACCCTAGGAGATGCCACACAAGGAGCATGTGACCAAAGTTATTGGGCCGATGTAGTTGGTTATCGTCCAATGCGACCAATTAGCAAAAATATCAAGGTTGCAAGGTTCTCGAAAAACATAACGTTTCCTATATATAAAGTAGGCATTTTAATAACTATTTAGAGTTGAGGCCCCTCCTATTTAAATACCCACATGAATATGGTCCAAACGTGCTGCTGCCTACATGAGTAGGCTAACATCCAGCAAGAATGGCCCTCTCTGCTACAACTATATTCAGAAAGTCGGTGATCATCAGCAAGTAGAGAATAGAAGTTTCAATCTGACTGTTCTGTTTATTTTTATTTTTAGTAAATTTTTTTAATTCCTCTTTTCGAGACAAATTAAAAAAAGAAAAAATCTAATCAAAAAAATAAATTTTCTTTACAAAATATGAAAATAAGTAAACATTAAAACTTTTATCCCAAACTATGCCTTATTTTTTATGATGTACTGTTGAGTTACATAACAGCACAACAAAGTTATGGACTTGTCAAAGTTTCAAGCCATGTGTCATCCTTCCTGTAGTGATTAGCCAATTTTTTGGCATATTTAAATAATTTAACTTTTAAGAGATTTAGTATTTTAAGAAAAAAGAAAAAAAAAATTAGATTGCTAGAAATAATTTGTTTACGGTAGTTTTTTTTATTTATTAAAATGCATAATATATGCTCTTAATTTTTACTTTTAAACTATAATATTTGCGATACTGGCAAATGTCGTTTTATTTTTAGGCGTACAATTAACTTTTTCATTAAAAATATTATAGTTTTTCAGTAAAAGAGTAAAAGTAATTAAGATGTGTATCTACTTTTTTTTTTCCCTTAAAAAAAGTAAAAATAATTAGTAAATTTTTTTAAAATCTCAAACATTATAATTTAAAATTTGACTTGTTAATTTAAGTTTCAAAGTTATGAACTCATCTAAGTTGTCACTATTACTATAAATTCTACCAAGGTTTTATTTAGACAAGACTTATTGCACATACACACACAATGTGTGGAGTCCTTTCATCAGAATGAGTAAATTTGTTCCAACAAAATAAAATATGTTTAGTGTGTATTTTGTATTACACCATAGCCATATAATAACAAAATTATTTATATATATTTGAGTTAGAGTGGAGTTAGAAATTCACTGGGACCCTATTTAATGTCCATTATAAGGGTTTACACTAGACGAATAATAATGCGGGTTCATTAGTTTTATATTTTTAAAAAAAATATAAATTAAGCTAACAAACTTTTGGGAGTATGAATCTTTCAAATTGGGTAAATCATGAAACCTAAAAGGGGATGGCATTATTAGTCTATTCCAACATAATAAGAAAAAAATAATCAGGTCTATGAAATTATGAGGTTAGCTTATACATAAATGGTAACTTTTGGAGTTCTCATAAGTGTATATTATATAGAGCGTGAATCAAAGGTTAGTTGCGATTCTAACCATTTTTATTAATAGAATTATTTAAAAATTATATATAATATTTTTTATAATAAATAATAATTTATTATTTATAATCAGTATATCACAAACTAAATTAAACGTTTTAATTAATAATTAGTAGAATATCTTTGGTATATAATTATACTATTATTTTGACAAAAAAATATACTTAAACTTCTACAACTGTATTCGACGTGTTTTTATATTTTAAAATTGGTATATAATAACTTAGTTATTAATAATATTAAAAATATTACTTTTAATATATGTGACACATCAATTATTAAATTAGACTATATAAATAAATAACTTTGTATTCAAGTTTTTAAAATGATTTTTAAACTTTTGAAGTTACATATCTATAATTGTGTAGAATAGCTCAATGGTAGTGATATAATTAAGGTTTTGCTTGACAAATTGATTAAAGCCCAATTTTTTGCCTTTTGATTTAAAATAAAAAAAGCCAAAAAACATTGTTCGGGAACTCAAAAGCTTTTAGTTTTAGTCTTTAAGCCTTTTAACATAAAATAATTTTATATATTTTTAAAAAATATTATAACTTTTATTATACACATCCGTTTTTTTATAAAAACTATATTTTAAAAATTTATTTATCAAAATTTATCAAATAAGATTTATATTGAATATAAAATTATATAAAAATAAAATTTTATAAGTTATAACTTTTTTCTGGCATAAATTTTTTTCGGCTTAAAGCCACGTTAAACCAAGTTATTTGATTATTATCTTTTGATTTAAAGTCATCCATTTAATTCACCAAACGAACTTTTTACTTATTTGACTTAAAAAGATTTTAAGTAAAAAAATTTTAAAGCCAAGTTGCCAAATAAGGCATAAATTTATAATTTGTGAAACTTTATGTTATGACCTTTTAGGAACTAAGAATATAGCATTCATGTTTGAAATATAAATGCTGAGAGAAATAATTTGGTACGATGTGTTTGATATAATTTATAGTGTTTTATATTATTATATGGTTAATTATATTTTTCTGAACGGAGTTAGTTATACTCCAATTAAAAAAATTATAATAATAATAATTAATTTTTTCTGATGGGGTCAATTGACCCCACGTACATTAATGTAGAGTCATCCCGAAAGGGATAGAAATAACTTGAGAGACAAAAAAATTTACCAGAGGTAGACATGTACCTTTTGAGCTGACTACATGGTTTGTGTTAAGGCTCGGATTTTAGATGTTTGAGCTGACTACATGGTTTGTGTTAAGGCTCGGATTTTAGATGTTGAAATTTTGGCTATTTTTGATCCCATGTTAATAATTTTTACAAAATAAAATGATTTATCTCTCTTGTCCTTAGACTGTGTGAACTGAATCATATAAATTTCTATGTAAGTTTTGTGTGTGTGCATAACAATACTTCCATTGCATTCAAAGATTGTGGAAATCTCAACAAGATAACCAAAAAGAAATCAAATCATAATTCAAAACTAATTAGATTAGGTTTCTTAAAAATTAAAGAATTTTAACAGTATATGTGTACAAAGTGTGAGTGAATCTAATTTCACTTTTGAATTCATATTAAGACAGGCATTATCTAGGTAGTGTCTGATATTACTGAAATTAGTAGCTTATATATTGTAATTTATAGTAGAAATTGTGAGTATTTTGTAAAAATTGTAATTTGTAATTGAAATAGAAAAAAAATTAGTTATAAATTATAACATAAGTTGTTAGTGTTTGTAGATGGTTGGAATAATAATAATAAGATAAGTATATAATAATGTTTACAAAGAGGCATTTAGACCAGTCAAGTAGAACTCGAATCACATGAGAAGACAGTTCGATCTTATGACTTGACTAAGAAATCTTTACATAGGTCCAAGCTATTAAGGGGCTCTCAAGATGTTTATGTAACAAAAATCTACTGTAAGTCGCAACCTGAGTGAGCTTGTCCCCAGACTCGAGCTGCTCAGCTTCCTTGTTCGAAGACCGAAAGTCATTCGGAAGATGTAAAATAATCCCAAAAAAAGTATGAGTCCTGGGTTATTCAAACCATGGAGAATCCGAGCTACTCTACTCGAGCTACTTCACCTAAGCTACTCAGACTATGAATAGCTCGACTATCATAAAATGGTCTAAAATGACAATCATTGTTTCATGAAGTTCATCAAGGCAGCAACAAGGTGTTTTCCATGTAAGTAATTTGAGTCGCTGGCAAACTGAGCTGCTGGAACCCCCAGTAGCTCGATCAAGTTAATATTATTATTTAACACCTTGAGATGTATAATATCCCATAGCATCGACTATAAAGCATACATTTGACTACGGATGAAAACATTCCACAGCACAAATTGTGAAGCATAGCATAGACTATGGCAGTAGCCCTGATTACTTGATTATATTGCCATAGCACAGATCATAAAGATAGCCCAAATTATATTATTACCACGACACAGATTGTGAAGACAACATAGGTTGTGTAGTTCTGACTACCTAATTACTGTAACATAGCACAGACTATGTGATTCAGCACAAACCGAACAAAGCCAAACATATATGGCACAGACTATATCAACATAGATTCTCTAAGAATCGAAAGACTGTCCTAGAGATAATAAAAGATAATGGCAGTACAATCCAGCACGGGACGTTGGGAGACATGTGGCTTGGTGGCTAAGGAAAGGATTTGTCAGGCCATTGGACCCACTTACTCGAGTGACCTCTGAGTCATTCGACCCAAATGGGTCGGGTACCCGAGGGGCATCCGTTGGTCGATCTAGTTGAGTTAGAGTAGGACATTAATTCTTCGAAGAAATAGTTAATCTGCAGATCTTATCTCTTGATCTCAAAGATTACCTCTCCTGATACAAATATATATCTTAGAGTCCTATCTTAACTATAATAGCTCTGTTGGAGGGTTATAAATAGGAGAGATAGTTGTGCTTTTGAGAAACAATTTTTAGATGATAGCATCTAAAACGTGTTCATACCGCCGGTACTCTGAACTCAATTAACCTTCTCTTTCATCGAACCGTCTCTCTTCGTTATGTGTTTCTAACTACTTTACATATTTCGCATCTCTATTATTATTTATTATTTATTTATTTCGAAAAAATCCTATATTACTACCTAAAAAGAAAGAACCCTACATTATTTGGCGATTCCACTTGGGAGGTGAATTTGTGAATTGTCAGTACTCGAAGCGAGCTACACACAACACCAAAAACAACCATGTCAGAAGGCCATTCTCATAATGACGAGTACAATGATGCACCAGGGGCGGTATAACAAGAAAATCCCAATAATAACCGCGATGACTTACTCCTAGATGCACTACAGGCTATTCAGGATGGCTCGACCAGCATTCTGAATGCAATAGCAAGCTTGACTAACTCGCCCCTAACAGCAGTAACTAAGGCTAATCAAACAGAAGCTTCGATCGAGAAGATACCATCAAAAGAAGTACCTGCAAATCCACAAGTAACCCCAGTAGGTCAACAGCCTGTCATCAGAAAGGACAAGCCCCAAGTACAGATAACCTCAATGACAATGCAAGGTTCTATCAATTCGAATCTATTCCCACCGGGGGCACAGGCTCAGTTCGCCACAATTGCAGACGTTCAAGCGATGTTCCAATAGGAGAGAGCGAAAAGGCAGCTACCATCCTTGCCTGATTCGAATATTCAGCTGCCTTATCCACTGTATCTATTACGGGAGCCTTACCCCGAAGGATACACGGTCTCAAAATTCATAAAATTTGACGAAAGGAAGGGAAACGCCAGGGAACACGTGGTAAGATTTGTTAGGACATTAGGAGCCTATGGAGGAGATCATATACTACGTATGCGGGAGTTTTTCAAATCCTTAACAGACAAGGCCTACAACGGGTACGCCAACCTTGCGCATGACTCAATAATCACTTGGGAAGACATGGTTAATAAGTTCCACACCAATTTTTTCTAACTTTATGAGAGGGTAACAACACTCACCTTGGTGAGAGAAATGCAAAGGTTGGGGGATGATTAACTGACCTTGGTTCCAAGACTTGGTTGTTGAGTGCCATGATCTGATTAGCGAAGCTCATCTGGTACAGATGCGTGTTCAGGGGATCCTGCGGGAATACAAAGCGCATTTCGTTAATTTCAATCTTCTCATGTTCTTAGCTCTGATCGAGGTAGTTCGGAACCTCCGTAGCACAATCAAGCCGCCTATAAAGTTGGTTTCCTTCCGCAACAACAGGGCCTAGGCCTCTACAGCTTCTGGTGGGTAGAAAAGAGAGAGAGGAAAGGTGATGATCGAAACAAATGATGGAGAGACAATGGCGCACCGCTGTACCCTTACGGTATTGAGATGGTAAAAAAATTGGTCATAGAATGGGTAGCTGATAAGGAGTTGACACATCGCCAATGGAAGCACTGCCATCCAAGAAAGACAGAGAGGGGTCAAATTATTATGTCTACCACCGGATCACCTCGCACTCCATAGAGAGATGCTTTACGCTGAGAGGAATTTTCAAAAGAAAGGTGGTCGAGAAGCAGCTAAGGTTTACAGATGAAGAGGATAATGATGTTAGAAAAAGACCGTTCCCCGACCATGACAGGAGGTCAATATGATGATGGGAGATGACGAAGTACACGAAATAGCATATTGTAGGGGCATGTAGGATTCGGTCGAGGCTCTACAGGAATCATCAAAATTGAAATAGTTTTATGATCAGCTCGAGTTCATAGCTAAGACAAGCAGGGAGATAACCGAAGCAATCATGCGTGTTGCGAAAATCAATGACTCGAGTTATACGGCTTTAGAGGGAATACTTCGAAAGGTAGCTACTAACTCCTCCAACACGATAGTGTTCTCTGATTACGACCGAAGGTACTCCTTTTCTCATAATCGTCTGTTATATAACACTGGTGTTATAAATAGGATGTCATTTATGCGTAAATTCTTAGATAGTGGGGCCTCGATTAATATTATACCCAAAAAAATATTTGAAAGAATAGGAATTTCAGAGGACAAAATAGTTAGCCAACCAATAACAGTAACTGGTTTCGGAGGAGAAAGAAAGAAAACCTAAGGCTATATCACAATGAACCTCGAGCTATAGGGAATCTATATGCCTGTTAAGTTTCATATCATCGATGGAGACATAGGCTACCACGTTATCTTAGGGAGATCTTGGATGCACAGGTACGGTGCTGTGCCTTCCAGCTACCACCAGTGTGTAAAGTTCCGTTGGTATGGAAAGGAAGTTACAATGGGGGCCACGGGGAAACCATTCTACTTCGGGGAAGCTCTTCTGGCAGATGCTATTTTCTTTGATGAGCTATCAGAAAGCAAGTCGATAATCAATAAGGTGGGATCGGTGAAGATACCAAAATTGAAAGACTTGAGCAAAAAAAAAATAGAAACAGGATCAACCAGTAAGTCAAAAGGACAAAAGCCAGAGCCACTTACGAAGCTTGTAAAAGTCAGGGAAGGAGAAAAGTTGGTATATTATTTGTGAAGGTGCGTAGGGTTAGTCGCCACCTCACAGGCAGCTAACCCTGACACCACAGAAGTTATCCTACCACAGCCAGCACTCGACTACATTCAGGATGGCCCTCGACCCCAGCAGGAGCTGCTAGAGGAGGTCAACTTGGACACAAATGGTCGGTCGCCAAAGCCAGTATACATCAACAACGCATTAGCAATGGAGTTCAGACACAACCTAGTTGACTTACTAAAATAGTATTTTGATGTCTTCGTAGAAATTACGAGGAAATGCCAGACCTATACGAAGAATTGGTAGCACACCATTTAGATGTGCTTCCAGATGCTTGACCAGTAAAGCAAACAACTCGGAAGTATCATCCCGAGCTAAAGAGCAATATCAAGGCAAAAATCGAAAAGCTACAAAAAGCCAAATTCATAAAGCCCATACAATACTTGACCTAGCTGGCTAATATAGTACCAGTAAATAAGAAAAATGGGCAGATCAGGATATATGTCGGCTTCAGAGATTTGAACAAAGCGTGTTTAAAAGAGGAATTCCCCCTTCCGCACATCCACACATTGGTAGACACCACCTCGAGCCACGAGATGTTTTCCTTTATGGACAGGTTCAACGATTACAACTAGATCAGGATGGCACCAAGTGACGTGGAGAAAACGGCGTTCAGGACACCAATAAGTAACTTTTACTATACTGTCATGCCATTTGAATTAAAAAATGCTGACGCATCATATCAGTGGGATATGGTGGTAATATTCCATGATATGTTGCACCAGATAGTTGAAGATTATGTAGATGACCTAGTAGTGAAATCAAAGAAGCAGGAAGATCATTTAACCGACCTGGAGACAGTGTTTAAGAGATGTAGAAAATTTAAAATAAGGATAAATCTGCTTAAATGTGTGTTCGGGGTAACAGTAGAAAAGTTTTTGGGATTCTTAGTCCATCGACATAGAATTGAAGCAGACAGTGAGAAGATCAAGTCCATAATGAAGATGCCTCCCCCGTGGTCCTAGAAATCATTAAAAGGATTCTCGGGAAAGATTTCTTACTTGAGGCGCTTTATCCGAGCACTAGCAGAGATAACCTTTCCCTTTTCTAAACTGCTCAAGGGATCCACAAGTTCGAGTGGATGGGAGAACACCAGCGAGCTTTTGATAAAGTTAAAGAAACTCTAACCTCCCACAGACCATGATCACACCACAGCTCGAAAAGCCACTCATATTATATCTCACATCTACAGTGAGATCTATTGGGGCTCTGTTGACACAAAAATTCGAAGGGATCGAAAGACCAGTATACTAAATTAGCAAAAAAACAAGGGGACCAGAAGAGGGGTACACCCCATTCCAAAGACATTTCCTGGCATTGGTATTCACAACAAAAAGGTTGAGACATTACTTCCTAGCCCATTGAATTGAAGTGGTAACCCAATGCGACCCCATCAGATTTTTACTCAGCAAATTAGCATTAACAGGACGAGTAGCCAGATGGATGTTAGCCTTAGCCGAGTTCGATATAGTGTGCATAGTACCTCGAGCAATCAAGTCTCAGGCTCTAGCCAAACTACTCGCATAATTTCCCAAACAGGCCATCGAACTAGTAAGTAAGGAGCTGCTGGGAGACATGTGTAATGCAGTGTTCACAGAAAAATCTAACGAATGGTGGGTTCTACAGTTTGACGCCGCTACAGCAGGGAGTACAAGGGGAGCTGAGGCAGTTCTGACTGAGGCAGTTCTGACTTATCAAGAGTCCAACAAGAGTATCGAATTTTCTTATGAACTCTAGTTCAACTGCTCAAACAATGAGGTTGAGTACGAGGCACTCATCATAGGACTATTAGCCGCCGAGCGAATGAAAGTTAAGTAGTTATAGATTCTGGGGGATTCAAGCCTAATCGTGAAGCAGTCAATAGGAGAGTTCAGATTGAAGGAAGCCGCCTTAGCAACATATAGGACAATAGTGCAAAAGCAACTGTAGAAATTTGAGGAGGTAAGGTTCGAGCATGTGCCAAGGTCAGCCAATTGGCTGCCCGATGCATTAGCAACACTAGGGATAAAGCTACCATTATTAGATGACGTGATGACCATCATAGTGAAAAGGAGGCAAAAGCCTACCACCCTCGGATTTACCCAAAGCATCCTAGGGAAGATTGGTGATCCCTCATTGCCGCAAAATTGCACACAGGTGAGGAAACGATTCCGACGGCCAAGTTGGCCCAGTTCATATTAATTAAGTGAGAACTCTACCACCGAATAATTACTCTTTTTTTTTAAGTTTTTGACTTCAAACTTAAAAAAAAAAAGGTTGTGTTTGGCATTTAGGTTTTTTTTTTTTATCTTTTTTGCTTGTTAGTTTTTAGGTTTTTTTTTATCTTTTTATTTATTAATCAAATATATTTTTATATATTTTTAAAAATATCATAACTTTTATTATGTATAATTATTTTTGTAAAAATTATATTTTTTGAACCTAATTGTTAAGATCCATCAAACAAGGTCTATGTTGAATATATAATTATGTGAGAAAAACTATAACAATTTTTTTTTGACTTAAAATTTTTTAGCTGATTGCCTTATTATCTTTTAGTCTAAAATTACTTTAAATCATATGAGTTTTAAGTTTTAAGCCACCTACAAATTTTCCCAAACTAATTTTGTTATTTTTTGATTTAAAGTGATTTTAATAATAAAAAACCCAATTTTAAGCTGAGTTACCAGACAAGTGTAAAATATGCACATTTTCTAATATGAAAAGTGGAGAGACAAAAAGAAGAAAAGTAAGTGATGTGAGGAAGAAATTATTGAATGTTATTTAATTATTTCTCCTTCGATTGTCTTAACAATTAAAGGGAGAAAAAAGTTGTTATAAGTAAAAATGTATTGTGTTTTGTATAATTTTAAAATGAAAAACGTAAAAAAGTATTCAAAATTCTGCACCAATTTGAGGTGTCAAATAATGGGCTATGTTAAAAGAAAAAAAAAACCTACCGTTCACTCGACTGTAAATAATATTCTTTCTGTTAAGAGTTTATTATTTGTAATTAATTATAACAATTCTAATTTCTAAAAATTACAATCTTTTCTTTCAAAGATAGTACTCTTAAGAGATATTATTATTAATATTTTGCTTATCTAATAGTGTGTATATATATAGATATATATATAGATATATATTAGTTATATTTTTCCCTTGCTATCAATTTTTTGGAAATATAATCCTATTTTTAGAATATATTTAGCTTTTCATGATCTCTACATCTCATGATTAGAGACTGTGAAATGTGTTTCAACTTTATATATATTTAACTTCAAAAATTCTTTAAAAAGTTTAAACACTATTATGCCGGAATGATTGGCTTTATCAGAAAACAGGAATGATAAAAGGACACTATCAAAAAAGAAAAGTAAAATGATTGCAAAGTAGAAAGTTTACAAGCCATGCCAAACAAAATCAAAAGGACACTCATCCAAGAGTTCTACTAAACTAGGGGTATTTAGATTCTCACCGTCGTGAGAAAATAAAAAATGACTTTCGTAATCCTCGATCGTCATAAGCTCTTCTGTTTCGAAGAGCTCAAATTTTCTCTCGAGGTCATTTTTGACAACCTTTTGGTCTTCACCTCCGACGTTGTTATTGGAGGGTGGCTCTAAACTCGTGCCGATCGACAAGTCACCCTCCAAACTTGTGCCGATCGACACGCTAACGTTCTTTGCTATTTTTGCAGAGAACGTTTGCGAAGAAGCTCTGAGTTTGGTCCTCTCTTTTTTTATCCCGAGCTTCTTGCTCAAATGAGTGTTCCAGTGGTTCTTTACTTGGTTGTCGGTCCGTCCCGGCACGCGTCCAGCAATCAAAGACCACCTTCAAGATAACAATATTCATCAATTATTTCAAAAAAATAAATAAATTAAAGAATAGTGTCAGTGCTGGAAACTGGGTTGTTTCGGCATTAATTATATTTTTCCTTTCACTATTACCTTACTGGCATGCAATAATGCTACCATAATTCAAAGTTCGTACAGAAAATAAGTGATTAAAGTTGATTTATTATTATTATTTTTAAAAATAATAAGTATGGAAACGATGGCCAAACACAATGTCGGTGAACGGCCTTATTGAGAAGTGGCGTTTCTAAAGAAAAGAAGGGAAGAGATAAAAAAACAACAGAAAAGGAAATAAAGAAATGAAATTAATTACTTATACAGTATGCATTTTTTTTTGGATAAATAAATAAATAAAACCAAAGCTCTAGTCATGAGAAAATTAAAACTTTTTTAGAAAGTACTCAAAATTTAAATAGTAATTTCACAAACCCATAAAACAAACATAAAAATTTAATTAGAATTCAAAGTGAATGATCCAAATTTACTTGGTGTGTGCCTGCCTTACACAGTTAAATTTAAACTACTTGTTTTGAATTTTAAATAATTTTTTAGATTTATGCGATCGGTAGAATTTAAATTATAGAATCTAGATTTATTTTTGTGTATTAATGTGGTTCACACTTAAAATGTATAAAAACTCATTGTTGTTTTGAATTATGAGTATTTTTCTCGGGGATCTTTTTTCTAGATTTGTAGAAGAACTTAAACAAAAATATGATCATTTTTTACAAATATTTATTTATTTTTTTGACTCTTTCTAAAAATAAAATAAAAATTAGCTTCTTCTAGATATTTTTTTTCCTTTAAAAAAAAAAAAAAGAGAGAGAAGAAAACCTGTTGCCAAGTAGATTGTGAAGGCGGATGATGAGATCATCTTCTTCCTCTGAGAAATCGCCATGTTTAATGCTCGGACTAAGATAATTAATCCACCTTAACCTGCAACTCTTGCCGCACCTTTTCAAACCTACACCAAAAATGCGTTATTAATTCAAAAAACAACCAATCAATTAATTAATTAATTATAACCCAAGAATATTTCTCTACCAAAAAGCGAATGCAAATTCAGTCGTGGATGATCAGAAAAAGGTCAAACCTGTGATTTTAGCAACGCGGTTCCACCTTCCTTTCCCATGCACTCTCACGTACTCCATCAGAGCTCTGTCTTCCTCCTCGGTCCACAATCCCTTTTTGTATCCCTTCTCTGCTTCCATTTCTTAGTCGCCAGATAAAACTTAGTTAGAGAGAGAGAGAGAGAGAGAGAGAGAGAGAGAGAGAGTTTGGTGAATGGACTTTGATGATCCTTTCTTGGTGAAGCCTTTCTGAATGGTCAATGGGTTTTATAGACACGTGAATAGGAATTTGGGGTGCGCAGTGCATCGATGCACTGCACAGTACTGTGCGACTTAAAAGGTTTTCCAACATATTTTGATGGTTGAGTGTATACATTATTTAGAGAATGTCGAATTTTTTATTTATTTTAAAATTAAAGTTAAATTTATATTTGTAGCTATGTGATTCATAGTTCTGAGTACTATATTGAATAATGTATTATTTTTTTATTAATATAATATGTATTGGTATCGATAAAATATCGAGTGCTATTTTAAATTTATTGCTATAAAAATAGATTGGTATTGGCTGGTACGTTTGGTACAGACCGATATTTTGACCGCTACGAAACTAAGTAACTAACATACGAATATTATTCTAAACTAGTTTTGATCGTATACTGGCTGACACGGTACCGTATTAACATTTATAGAACTTTTTTGATTTTTTTCACTAAAATAAAATCATTTTGTCTGGGTTCTTACAAAAAAATCAAGTTATTTTCACTTTTTCTTTAAAGCAAAAGTCATGATTTGACACAAAAAGTCCTGATTTGACACCAAAAAGTCAAAAAATCTAAAAATTTAAAAAAAAAATTAGTCCAAACTAACTCCTCTTTGGTCTCCTTATTTTCAAATTTATTTTTTCTTCACTTCTCTGATCTCATATTTTTCTATCATGATTTTCCTTCCCTATGTTGGGAGAATTTCCAACGCCGACATAAAATACATACTCGGGGATCCAGAAAATACATCTTTATTAAACTTTCA
>JAOTRH010125843.1:0-12968 GCA_034768845.1 Heliamphora exappendiculata
TAAATAATAAGGGTTTGTTTGGCAACTTAGTTTTTTTAATTTTTCTGACTAAAAATACTAAAAAGCTAAGATTGTTTATTTGGTAAAAAAACTAAAAAATTAAAATGTCAAATTAAAATACAAATTTTTATAATATTATATTTAAATTTTTATCACTTTTAAAATATATTAATATTATTTATTCATAATTTATTTACTAATACTACCAACAATATATAATTGTTAATATTAAATATATAGAATAGTAAAATTATCCAGTTTAAATAAAAAGTAAAAAAATTAATTTTTTACCTAAATAATTAATTTCAAAAAATTAGAATAAAAGCTAAGTTATCAAATAAATTACTTTAAATTAAATTTAACTTTTTAACTAAAAATACAAAAAAATAAAAAAATTTAATTTTAAATTAGTTGTCAATCGAATCCTAAGCTACCGTTCTTAAAAAACCTGTTTTAATTCGGACGGCTAACAGCTCAAACCAATAGGATTACTAATAATATAGAAACGAAAAATATTTATTGTCTCAAGAGTATGATCCGATTTAATGGTAAACACTGTATGCCAAACAACCAATAATTACTCCTATAAAATGGATGGTACTAAATTTTTGTATATTATAAGATCGGAAACAAAATTACTTTTTTAATCATTCTACTTATAATAAGTTCAATTTGAAATGTAAAATTTTAAATTATGAAAATAATTTTATTTTAATTCTATCAATTGAATGTAAAACTAATATGCTATAATAGAATTCACACTATAAAAATATATAAATAAAGTTTTATTTAATATAATTTCAACAATAACAAATATAAGAGTCCTATATTTAATATAATTTCAACAATAATTTGAACTAATTAATAATTTTACACTGGATGGCCAATCAAACCTTCATGGAAAATTAGAAGGTAATTTTAAGTATCGTATATGCGATGGCAGGTAATATTTTTAACAAATAAAAATAATTTTAATATTTTAAATGAATTATTTTTGTTTTTCAATTAGTTAACAAAAGTGGTCTAAGACTATTATCCTCAAAGGTTTTGTTTGGTTCGTCGGACAAAAAAAGATATAATTGGACAAAAAAAACATATAAATGTTCAATTTTTGTCTCTTCTTACTCTTAATTTTATATTTAATCACAGGATTGGGAGTAATAATTTGGTATTTACCGAATTATTAATATTTTATTTATGGTATTAATAATACCAAAGTTTTCGTAGTGTTATTAATATCAGATTATTTTTTCTCCTTATTTAACAATAAATTTTATTCCATTCTTTATCCTATCTTAAATCCTATCCTAACGAAACATAAACCAAAATTTTTATTATACACATAATTCATTTTATAATTTTTTGGCATTAAAAAAACTATGTTAAATTTATAGTATTATTTATTCTATTTATTCAATCTAATCTCATCTAAAATACCAAATGAGGCCAAATAGTTTTCCACTCAGCAATTATAGAATTCACACTATAAACTAATATGCCATCTCACAGCATATGTATTATTATTATTATTATCATGGACAACTAATTGTGAATTTTACTTGTTTTCCTAATATAATAATATACTGTACTTGTTATTTTCTATTATATTCTTAAATAAAAATAGCAAGTAGACAATTGGTCTTGGTTGAACTAAATTTTATAACTTTTACTTATTTATTTTTTATTAACTTTTATTATTTTTTGGCAAAAGTTTTTTATTTTTTTAAAATTATCACAATGAGATAAAAAAATAATAAAAAATTTAATAAAAATAAAAATAAGTAACATAAATTTAATTTATTAACTTATTTTAATTTTATATATTAATGAGAGAAATTTTAAATATATATATATAATAGTTTAATTAAATAATAATTTTTTTTATTATAAATAAATAAAATAAAATAAAATAAACAAATGAATAATTATATAAACAGGACATTAATGTCATCCGAAACCACACAATCATCACTTGATTCAGCCGTCCGATCACTGCCTTGCAACTTAACGATTTTCCTTCCCAATGTGAGAGAGAGAGAGAGACTATTATTGGCTCTGCTGGGATAATTTGTTTATTTATTTATTTAATTTATAAATTAAAAAATAAATTATATTGTTTTGATAATTAAATAAGTTAAAAATAAATAAATAAGTTAAATAAGTTAAATAATTTCATTTGAATAGCTAAATAAATTAAATAAACTAATTTATAAATAAATAAGCAAATAAACTCGTTTAGATAACTTAGTTTATAAACAAATAAGCAAATAAGTCACAAGCCACCCAAACGATGTGACTTAAATGAGATTTGATTTATGTAAAATAAATTTTAATTATTTATTTATATTAAAATTGATAAATATTATAAATTTTAATACAAATAAATAATTAAAATTTAATTTTTATAATTATTTTGTAATTAATTATCATTTTTAGTGAATTATTTTTATTATTTAGTTTAATTATTATACTTTTTAGACTCTTATCATTAAGACATTTAGAAAAATAAAATTTTTTATCAAAATATTAAAAAATTTTAAAAAAATAAAAAAAAGTAAAAATAAACCAATAAACTAAATTTTATATTGTTTATTTTTGTTTTTAATGAATTTTTTTTAATTTTTTGATCAAAATTTTTAAATTTTTAAATTTATTTTATTAAAATGATTTAGCCGAAACAGAGCTATTATTATTTTTTATTTCGATCCCGCTAACAGGTGTTTTTTGGATACGAGTTAAGGGGTTTTTAAATATTTTAATTATATTTTTTGTTATTTATTTTAATATTTACTAATAATATTTTATGAGTACCCATAAACACAAATAATAAATTTAAATATAATTTAAAAAAATAATGATAAAAAATAATAATTTATAAATATCTATAAATATAATTAAAAAATTTAAATATATTTATTACATAACAAATGTTGCCCAGAACACCTGTTAGCATTTGCCATTTTATTTTAGAGACGCATAGAAAAGAGTACTGGAGACTGAGTGAAGTTGAAGTCTCTCTACGGCTTCTTTTAAGAAGACAGCGAACTCTCACCTTTTCTCCTAATTCTTCTCTTATCTCTCTCTCTCTCTCTCAACAATGAGTTTCGTGTACTCCATCATCGTCTTCTTCACTACCCTCTGAAACTCTTTTCTTCTCACTCCCCCTCCATCAATGGAGTTCGATCTGGAAAACCCACTATCATTAACCTTCCACGACCTCCATTTTTACTGCTCCGACACTACCTCATCACTTTTCCCCATTGAATCCGATCATTTGCCGTCCGATTACTACTCTCAGTGCCTCAAAACCGCCGACTTCGACGTGTCTGTTCGCCGCCAAACTATGTCTCTAATCCTACATTTCTCTTCCAACTTTGACTCTTTTCTTCCCTACCTCGCTATCACTTACCTCGATCGCTTCCTTTCCACCCAAGGCATTCCGGTATTTACACTCCCTCCCTCTCTCTCTCTCTCTCTCTCTCTCTCTCTCTCTCTGTGTATAAATATCTCCATTGATGATTTTAATTTGAAAAAGCTTCGAGTACAAAATTTTTTATAATACATTTAATCATCCAATCATAGATTAATATTTGTTATCGGCAAGAACATGTATTATCTTATTTGTAAGAATTAATAGTCTTTAATTGATTTAAATTTATGCATGCAGTTTTAATTTAGGAGGTCAATGGTCAATTTATTAGTTTTTTTTAAAAAAAAGAAAGTTTAAAAGAATAAGCTTATATAATCCATCTGTTTCTAAATAACTGGGACATTATTGCAAGTTTAAAAGTGCAAGCTTATATAATCATCTTCTTCTAAATAATCGGGACATTGTGGAATGTAGGCAGTGATTATTATCACAGAAAAAGAAAGAATAGTGTGTATTTTTTGTTGGGAATTTTTTGAAAAAAATTTCGTGTCTTCTTCTGTTTTCTGATAAAAGATACTCAATCCGTGAGAATAGAATTTAAGAAGGATATTTATGGTCTTCGTGTTCTTTTTGAAAATTTTGGAACTAATATTATTATAATTATAAATTTTTTTCCGAAACTCAGAGGATAAAGGGAAGATCTGATAGATTCTTGACAATGTTGCAGAAAGGGAAGCCATGGGTTGTGAAGCTTCTTGCACTTTCCTGCGTTTCTTTGGCGTTGAAGATGAGAGAAACAGAGTTCTCCATCTCTGATATTCAGGTGATCGATCGATCCATCTTTAAACTTAAAAAAACTTTAATTGATTAATCTCTCCTGCACACTATGAAAAATACTTGTTGGGATATACAGAAAACTCGTTAATATATAATAAGATTTTGTGGAAACAGCATGATGATGGAGGAGGAGGAGGCTTCATCTTTGATACGCAAACGATTCAGCGAATGGAGCTCTTAATCCTCAGAGCTCTCCAATGGCGAATGCGCTCCATAACTCCCTTCTCCTTCCTCAATTTCTTCATTTCGTTGTTCAAATTCAAAGACCCACCTCTGGTTCAAGCTCTCAAGGCTCGAGCCACTGAAATCATCTTCAAAGCACAAAATGGTAACACAACCCATTCACACATTTACATTTTAAGAATCTGAGAATGTATAAACAGATACGAGATTACCCAACTTCAAATCTTTAAGAGAAGTACTTGATTTTCATACAGACATCAAGTTTTTAGAGTTCAAGCCGTCGATAATTGCCGCGTCAGCCCTTCTCTCTGCTGCTCACGAATTATTTCCATTACAATTTCCAAGCTTCAGAAAAGCAATTTCAACCTGTTCATATGTAAATGGGGTAAATAATCATTCTCTCTGTTTAACAACTATTTTTTTTCCCTGAATCTGTAATTAAAATGTGTGTGTAATTTTTTTTTTTTTTTAAGTTGGATTGTCATGAAATGTGTTTAAGTTGCAGGAAAAGTTGTTAAGGTGTTGCAATGTGATGCAAGAAATAGCAATGGATGGGTACGAATCGGTGATGGAAGGGGTTTCGAGCTCGAACACGGCGGCCAACGTGCTTGACCTGCAGTGCTGGAGCTCAAGCTCGAACGACAGTGAGAAGACGAGTGGCGGCTGTGAAGCTGTTAATACCATTTCGACGGTTAGGGTAGAGAGAGACGTAAAACGTCGAAAGATTAGCGGTTTCGAGAACGATAACTCGTTTCAGCTTTCGCAGATTCAACACAGCTGAGCCCAGAAAAGAGCAGTGCACTGACCGGGATGACCGATCAAAAATATAAAATATAAGTGTGAGACAAAGATTGACAATAAACTCTTTAGTATTAAGAGTTTTTATTTATGTCTCATGTTTATATTTGGTGAGTTAGTGGAGATTTATGCACTTTTTTTTTTTTTTGGGAAAAAAGACGAAGCCCAGAGAGGGAGATGAAGCAGCCAGTAATAAAAGTTTTTTCAGCTTACGGATTTAAATTACGGAGCGAATTATCAATTAATTTTTTTTGTAGTAAAAATGTGTCAAGTATTATTTTACTATAAAAAACAGTGATTGATCGTTAATTTTGCGTAATTAAACTATGTGTTTTAGTGTGTGCGTAATGGAAGGGAAACAGCTGAAGTAGCGTAATGTCAAGTATTATTTTAGGGCGTAGCTTGCGTTCTAAAATATATGTTTTTTTAAATAATTTTTTATAATTTAATTTGTTTATTACGTAAAATTTATTAATTTTGTTTAGTATGTAAAATATCAAATTAATTGAATATTTTTAGCTAAGTAATTAAGTAACATTTCTTAATATTATTTTATAAATAAATAAATAAAAATTATAATTTTAAAAAAATATTATTAAAAAAATATTAATTAATTATTTAGTTATAAATATTTGATAAATTTAATTTTGTACATGTTAAATAAATGTAACGAATTTTACGTAATAAATAAATTAAATTATAAAAAATTATTTAAAAAATATACGTTTAAGTTTAAGGGCGCAGCATGAGCGTGCTGCCCATCGGTTCGTTGGAGGAGGCGGATAGGTAGCTTCGAATCTGAAGGTTCAGTTGGGACTGATGGAGTGATATGATAGAGATGGTGAGTCAAAGTTTAGCGTTGATGGTTGTTGGGAGGGGGTTTTATGTCCAAACAAAAAAATGAAAAAGGAGAAAGAGAGAGGGAGAGAGGGAGAGAGGAATAAAAGGAACGGAAATGCTATTCTTTCCTAAGCAAATTACTGAAATATTTTACTGAAATTTAGGATAAATATTTATATGTTTTGATTAAGGATAAATTTTTTTTATATTTTTTATTTTTAAAATATATTTTTATAATAAATATTATTTATTTTATAGTATTTATTAATTTTATTAATAATATAAAAAATAAGTTAATTAAATATTTTTAATTACATAATTTGATTGTTTTTGTTTATTATTATTTTTTGTAAAATTATATTACTATTTATTTATATTTCAACAAATGTGATCTAGTTACAAAATTATTAATGTCTAATTAATTTAATTTTTTATAAAAATAATCTACTTAATAAATATTACATAATAAATAATTTTGCTCATAAAAACATATAAAAAAATTAAAATAATAAATTAATTACATCCGAAATAAAAAATACTGAGAATATTCTCAATGTGAAAAACACTGAGAACATTCTCACTATTAACAACTCTTAAAATGTTCTCACTGGTGCGTTGTTTTCTTTTTTTTATCCATGGGTGGGTGTGAAATGGTTGCTTTCCAAACAAGCACGTCCCAAGCAACTATATATTACACCTCCAAAACCCATCTCAATCAAAATCACCATTTTCATCTTCATCTTCTCGTTTCCTGAAAGAAAAAGCACGCATAGACCCTCGCTCGCTTTCGCATATCTACAAAATCCCCTAAAATGATCGAAGAACGCTGAGCTCCTCCATACGCCGCCCTGCTGGTGGTGGTGGTGCTCCTGATGGTGGCGCCGACCATGATCGGTGACCAGGGTGAAGCCATGCTCGACTTCGTCTCCGAGCTGCTTAGCCCCACGGGCCTCCTCTTCCTCCCCATCGCTCTCATCCTCCTCATCTAGTTCCTCTCCTCTGCCCGCGGCTCCACCGTCTCCGCCATATTCTCGACCGGTGAGCTCGACGCCATCCACCGAGCTAACGGCTCGCCTTTCGGCGTCATCCCCACCGTCGGAGATGACAACTCTGAGAATGTTCTCACTGGTGCGTTGTCTTCTTTCTTTTTTTCTCCCTTCCTCGGCAACCGCCGCCTCCTACCACCACCACCATCACCACTGGCGGATATTCTCAATTTTTGCGCTTACCTTCCCTGTTATCTGGTTGAGAGAGAGAAAGAGAGAGGTTAACACTGAGAACATAACTGGTGCTTGGATCGTCCCTTCATTCCGCTGCTCGAACGCGCTAATGATTCGCTTGGTCCTCGTCACTGTTGCCGATTGGCGCTTGCGGAACTGGTGGTTGATGAGCAGCGGGTGGTTGCGGCCGACGAGCTCGACGGGTTTCAGAACGATGGCGCTGATGGGGCTTTTGGTGCAGTGGATCATGTATTAGAAGTTGCGTGAGCTGAACACGCAATTTCGGTCAATATTTTCGATAGAAATTTTTGGTAAGACTAGCAGCACTGTAAAAGGAATTTATGTTTCTTCCGTTTTATGAGTTCCAAACGATGACAAAACAAAGCTTTTTTTGTGTGTGTGTTTCTAGTAGTTTTAGCTTCTGTTTGTTTCTATAACATTTCTTTTTGTGTTTGGTGTTATAAAAATTAGAAGTCTACAAAAAAAATATTTTAAAAGTCAATGGATAAATAATTGATTTTGGTAAATAATATTTTTTAATATTTTTTATTAAAAAATATTTTTTACTCTTTCTATATTTTACCATTGTTACCACTATCAGCATCACAAAATCTACCACCACCACCATGACTACACCATCGTCCCTAACCAATTTCTAATTGGTGGTTTGGGATTGAGGGATTTGGGGTGTTATGGAGTCGTGGGTCAGGGCTATGACATTTTAGATTTTTAGAATTTGAGGGTTCGAGGTAGGAGAAAGGGTTTGGGGTTTAGGAGTATGGAGTTGAGGGTTAGGTTTTGGAGTTTGGGGTCTAAGGATTGAGGTTAGGGTTGAGTTTTTGGTGTTATAAGTTTTTAGGGGATCGAGGGTTTTCAAGGTTGGGATATGGGGTGGGAGTTGGCTCTGGCAGTTCAGGGGTTCGGTGGTCCAAAGTTTTAGGGTTTTTAGGATCCATGGTTCGAGGGGTTAGGGACCAAGGATCGTAGGTTGGTGTCAAGTTTTGAAATTTAGGATTCGAGGATCCAACTCTTGGAAGTCGAGGGGTCGGGGTCTTAGGGTCTGGTGTTTAGGGTTAAGGGTTTATAGGGGTTAGAGGCGAGAGTCGAGAGTCGAGGGTCTAGGAGTTTGGGGGTAGGGTTCGAACGTTGGGGGTAGGGTGAGGGTTAGGAGTTGGGGGCTAGGGGCTAGGGGTTGTGGGTTGGTGTCGAGTTTTAGAGTCTCACTCAGGGATTGGAGGTCAAGGTCTAGGATTTGAGGGTTGGGATTCGGGGGTCGAGGGTTTGGGATTAAGGGCCAAGGGCTACAGGTTGGGTCCTAAGGGTTGGAGTTCAGGTGTCAGGGTTGGAGGTTAGGTTCTGGATTCCAAGGTCTAAGGGTTGGGTTTGGAGGTTCAAAGGTTTGAGGGTTTGAGTGTTCAAGGGCAAGGGTCGGGTTTCTAGGTGGTTCGAGATCTGGAGTCAAGGTCGAGAGTCGGGGTTTGGGATTTGGGATTCGGGGTTTGAGAATCACTGCCACTACTGTCGCCATTTCTTGCTCTGTCACCACTTTCATCTACTTTAACACTATCATACTTTAACACCATCATATCTATAAGTATCATTATTTTTAAATTGCAACCAAAGTCATAAAAAGTATTTACTAAAAAAATATTTTTTTAAAAATAATTTTCACTAAAAATATTTTTTATCGAAACAAACAAGTTTTATTTTACTAAATTAATCTAGCAAATAATATAATCTAATTATAAATATCTAATTTCTTACAATATATTTATAAACATCGTGCTAACTATTGTTTAGTAAATGAATGGTAGTTAATAGATTAATTGCGATTAAAAAATTTAATATCAATATATTTTTAAGGAACTTATCACATTTACGAATATCAAATAATGTGGTATAATTACAATATTAGGGTAATAAATTTTACATGAATTCTATTTATATTCAATTTTTATAATTATTTGTAATAAATTTTACATGAATTCTATTTATATTCAATTTTTATAATTATATTATATTACTTGGTACAGTAAGAATATTTAGTAAGAATATTTATTATTTAATCATCATAATATTGAATATTATTATTTATTTAGTAAGAATATTTATTGTAAGAATATTTATCATCATAATATTCTTATTTATTTAGTAAGAATATTTATTAAGAATATTCTTATTTACAGTAAGAATATTTATTAAGAACATTCTATTTAATCATCATAATATTATTATTTATTTAGTAAGAATATTTATCCACCGTAGCATTATTGTAACGATTAAGCGAACAATTATATTGGTTGGGGAAGCGTCTCTCCCCAACTGTACAGTGCAGCTGAGCGATGGGCTCTACTTTGAGGCTTGATATGAATTATATTTGTCTAGAAAGAAATGAAGGGTTATTTTTTAGACAGTTAATGTTTAATTAATTTAATTTTTATTTAAATAATTAGTTTTTAAAGTATATAGTTTTTCATGATAAATAGCATTTAATTAATTTAAGGGACATTAAATTCTGTGTCTTTAATGACATGATTTCTGAATATATTTTTATGATCGAACTCGTTTATTATATTTGAATTTGCTATTCACATCCAAATAAAATTGATCTCGTATTTGTAGCTATATGATCGAAAATATTTAATTAATTATATATTTTTTATTTAACATTCATTTATTTATAAATATAACTAATTATATGAAAATTATTAAGTACTTTCGAAGTACCATGTGATGATGCCTACTTGATACACCAGGCAAATAAGAATATGTAATGAATACTAAATAAGTTCCTTTTGTCTCCTATCTACCCAACAAATGTGGGCCCATATTATTTGATGCGGAATATTTCTCACTGTATGAATGAATATGAGGATCACGTAAATAATGGCACACTGTTATGAAAATCGTGAATAATTACTCCTAATTATATAGCTATAAATATAAATATTGAATTAATTTTATTTTTCATATAAATAACAAATTTAGTGAACTGTATATAATAAATAAATATAATCATAAAAATATATTTAAAAGTTGTGCCCAATAAAAATAAAACAACAAAATGCAAACTGAAATGGAGTTTAAATTAGGGCTGTTCAAGAAATCGAACAAATATGTAATCCGGTCTAGTCCAATTCCATTCGTACAGTTCGATCTGATCTAAATTTACTACAGATCAATTCCAGTGCACATTATTTGAAAACCGTTCTAAACGATTCGGTCCGTATAGTCTTCTAATTGCACGGCGCAGTTAGCTTATTCTGTCACTCATGCTGTCACGCGGTTCTTCTCGTTCTCTCTCCCTCTTCGATTGAGATACTATTAGTTGCCAAAAGCTCTCGTAGCAAGGAAAATTACCGTCTTTTCAGGTCTTAAACTGTTTCTTTTGATTTTTATACCACATTGTTGTTTAATCGTTCAAAACTTCGAAATGTTCCCTCCTGTTCCATCTCCCTCCTTTGTGTGATTAGGTTTTAGAATTAAATCGGTACTAAACCGTTTTTAAAGATTGGTTCTGATTTGGTTTTACCAAGTCTAACAATATGAATTTATTCCAAGAATTTTAGAACGATGAAAATAGTTCAATTCACAAATTTACTTAGAACCAAACCGATCCAATCCAAAAAAAAAAATGCCGATTCTCCATCTTTGGCTTTATTTTATGGTCAGCGCGGGAAAGTAAAATCTAGGCGAGCTAATTACCTTTTCGTTGGTTATTAATTTCTATAAATTACAATAATATTCTAGAAATTCAACAATAATATGTCGGATTACGGCAGTAATAAAAATCTCTGAATAATTTATTTTGATTAGGATAAAACAACAGATAAATGTTCTAATTAATACTGTTTAGAAACAGATATGGAAATATTTTTTTATTTATTTAAATTACAACCCTAATAACACGAGAAAACAAGAATAAATCTGAAACTAATTTCATAAACAAATTAAAACTGAATTATTATAATCTGGTTTTAATTACAGAATAATACAGAATGTTTAGAAAAAAAAAATCTGAATGCAGTAATTAACCGAGAACAAATATGGAAGATCAAAATTTAAACAAAGACTGTGATAATTAAAAATATCGAAAACAGTATATGAACGGTAAAAGTAGAACAGTATGTTAAATTACTGATATAAGATCAAACAAAACTGTAAATTAAACTGAAAAAAAGTAAGCAGAACAGAACCAAAAAAATGCAAGCTTACTGAACAGAATTTGGGATCGAGTCCAACATTCGGCAGTGTGTCCTTAAGACAGAATACGTCATCGCCTCGGTGCTTGCGGTGGATCAGACGTCTGCCTCCAAGATAAAACGATCCCCGTGTGCAGTAGAAGCACAACAAACTACACACACAGCGAACTTCGATGTGCTGAACTTTCTAAAAAAAAACTCAAAATAACAATGCAGATGAAAGTAGCAGAGGTTCGGCAATGGGGAGTCGAAAACTTGATACTGAAAATGGGGCTGGAACAGCCTTTAAAAAGGCGTTCCAGGCGACTGTTCACCATAATCCGAACAACTGCCACACCGATTCGCCTGGCGATTGGACCGCCCATCGGGCGCGAACCGGTTAGGCGTTCTCCAACGGTCACGAACCCTACAACAGTTCGATCCAGTCAATAATGGTAACAGAAATTTTAAATTTAAAATAAATTTTAATTTGCATTACTGCACCCTTCCAGTACAGCTGGATGTCTAGTGTAGTATAACCCATAGTTTTGGGTGTATTTCAAATATCTTAATACCCTTATGATTGCCTGCCAATGGTCAGTCCCAGGATTACTAATATATCTGCTCAATTTGCTCACAGCATATGCCAAGTCGGGTCTCGTACAATTCATTAAGTACATGAGACTCCCAATGATACGAGAATATTCTAATTGTGATATGCTTTTATCTGTATTCTTAGATAAATGTAGATTTATATCTACAGGTGTCCTTACAATGCGGGTATCACCCTTATCAAATTTATTACGAATCTTCCCAACATAATGGGACTGAGATAAAGCATATCAATCAGATGTTTTAGTGATTTTCATTCCTAATATAACATCTGTTATTCCCATATCTTTCATGTCAAACCTCTTGTTCAACATATTCTTGGTAGTTTTAATCATAGAATTATTACGACCTAGGATTAGTATGTCATCAACATACAAACAAACAATGACATAACATTTGTCAGTGTCTTTCACATAGACACATTTGTCACACTCATTAATTTTGAAACCATTTGACAGCATTACACTGTCAATTTTTTCATGCCATTGTTTAGGTACTTGTTTTAACCCATAAAAGGACTTAACAAGCTTACAAACCTTCTTCTCCTGTCCTGGAGCTATAAAATCCTAAGGTTGTTCCATGTAAATTTTTTCATATAATTCTCAATTTAAAAAGGCTGTCTTCACATCCATTTGATGTATTTCTAGATCAAATAATGATGCAATAGAAATCAACATTCTAATGGAAGTTATTCTGGTTACAGGCGAATAAGTATCAAAATAGTCCACCCCTTCAATTTGCCTGTATCCCTTAACTACAAGTCTCGCCTTGTATTTCTCAATTGATCTATTTTTTTCTCATTTTTCTTTTGAATATCCATTTATATCCAAGAGGTTTACAACCAGGTGGCAGATCCACCAGTTCCCAAGTATGATTTTACAAGATAGATTCAATTTCACTATTGATTGCCTCTTTCCACAGAGGTGC